>JARJIL010000224.1:0-13021 GCA_038502395.1 Dittrichia graveolens | reverse complement strand
TATATTTTGTCTATTATGTTGTCCTTGATGGTAATGTGACATAAGATTGTCATTGACAACATTTGCATATGAACTTTCGTATATGAATCCATAGAATACACATAGAAATAAGAGCAAATTACATGAAGATGCTATGTTGTTTAAGCAAAAAGAAAGAGGTTTTCCAATAACAAAATGATTGAAACTCCATTTTGAGCATCTCAAAGTGGACCATCAAACAAAGACAAATATATAGATCTTACGAAGTCGAAGAAATGATATGATCTAGAGCTTGTTCGAAATAAGGCACATCTTTAACTTTCATATAAACATATGCTTCTACTCCATTAGCTCTTGCTTCGTCCATTAGATAAGCTGTATCTTTTATGGCTATAGTCCCGGGGGCTGCCCAAATGGGCTTTCCAAGTCCAAAGTCCGCTTCATAAAAAGGAAACTTACACCAACTAGTTACGGTGATAACATTAGTTGATTCACCAATTTTATTCTCATGAGACAGCGAATTCAAAACCATTGTTTGCCCTTCTTCTGTATGGTGATATGTCTTTGAGAAGTTAGTTATCATTTTCTTGACAGAATCACTTAAACGGTCTGCTAACTCATCAACAGTTTTCTCAAGAGCCTCGCATTCTGTTGCGCATAACCCCCAAAGGTTCCCACATGAATTTTTGGGTATTAAAGATGCCATTTTTTCCCTTATGTTTACCGCTTGGATCAATATAGACTCTCTCGTCTTATTGTGTATTGCGCTATCAACATCTATGAGAGCTTTCCATATGATCGCGGTTACCAATTGTACTTTTGACCTTGGACAGGTGCTATTTTTTCTATTGGCTTTCATGTTCAATATTACACTCTCGCTAAATAAAACTTTCTTTCGGGTGTAGTTGCTTACCATATCGTCGTCCAAAGGTTGTTGATAAAAGGCAGGTAAATCGCGACTAGGGAACAAGGAGGATGAGTTGAAAGCGGGCCCTACAAATTTACTCTCGTGCTCTTCTCGGTTCATAACAGCCCATACGTTAATAAATGTACATAAAGTGGAGGCATCAACTAGCTTATGTGTAGCACTTACACCAAGGGCTATACCTCCACATTGAAAGGTGGTCACTTTGGTTGCAAGTAATGAATCATTTGGTTGATGAACTGCCCCAACTATGGATGGAATGAAGTCATCAATGAAACTAATATTCTCATTGGAAACAAGAAAATCTTGAAGTTTGGCATTAACTTTGGCGTATATGAACTCAGCACCTTGGTCAGCGCAATCAATAGTGTTGGTTTCTTCAGCATATCTACCAGCAAGAGGGTAGAATCGTTTTAATGTTTTCTCAAGAGATTTCTCAAGCCGGGCTACAAACTTTGAGCTGTGATCGTTATTTGCCGAGAAGAAAAGAACAAGGCCTACATGTATCGCTGGAACATACCCGTCGATGAGGCTTAAGTTGTAGTGACGGAGTGACGGAGGTGTCGGAACAAATGGTTTGATGATTTTGGTGGATAGTTCTTCAATCTTCATTGCTAATGCCATTCCACTTGGTATCTAATCTTATAAATTAACGAGGACAGGAAAGAATGAAAATGGTGGTGCCTTCATTTAATCTTATAAAGCTACTATATTTATAGTCCGAAATATTTTGGCAACATTATAATTATAATTATTATATTATAATTCATAATATAAGAATCAATCCGTGCGTGGCAACGTACATGCTTTATTATGTAATGTAATGTAATAAATTAATATGGAGGATAGCCGGCGCGGGCTAATGGCTATGTTTTTTAGTCATGTGTACGGTGTACCTAGTTACTACATGCTATCAGATTTTATAGCTAAATAACTAAATCCATCGCCTTACTCAACCCAAATATCGTATTAACTATCATATCAGTTTTTTTTATTTTTTTCTTCACAACTCAAATCAACCCAAAACCTATAGCACCTAACCACCAACCCAAATCAATCCAATCTTTTTCTCACTTATTTATTTATTTATTTGATTATACATTTATATATTAAACAAAATAAAAATTTTAACAATTCTATAAAAATAAAAATATAGCAGAATAATAAAAATAAAAATTTCATTAATAATAAAATAAAATAAAAATTACAAAACTCTAAATCGAATAATAATAAAAAATACATTTCATTAATCCCAACCGTATTGTTCGGCAAGTTTTTTTTCTTGCTAATGATGCTTTTAAAACGGGGCCGAGAGGTGCAAATGCGAGCTACATAAAACTCGAAGTCTTTGTCGTATTGTTGAGCTTCTTGTAGTTTCAACGATTTTTCCTCGAATTCAAGTTTCTTCCTTCTATACGTCATATTTTGATCTACCCTTGCATTGTACGAAGATATTTGTCCCAACAACGCATCATAGGTTTGGGTCGTTTGTGGGTCGGTTTTTCTTGAACTCCATAGCCTTTTTCCCCTGTTCCTCCCGATGGGCCGTTGAGGCTCCTCTATTTCGATATCGTCATCCTCGTAATCATCGTTGAGGTAAAAGTCAATGCCTGGGGTCAGCGGGTTTTGGCTCGAAGAAATTTTTGTATGTTTTGTGGGCCAGGAAGGAGAGGTCATCGGTGCTACCGTGCCCCACTTTGGACAATCTTTTAAGACGCTCCACACTTTTTCGTGGATGAAATTATTCCCGTTATTATCCTCCCGATAACGATGGTGCGCCAATTTTAGAATATCGGTTTCGCTTTGACTACTACGTCTTGTATTTATTATGTTGTTGTAGATGCTTGCGAAAGCGGATATTTTTCTGTTTAAGTCTTTGAACTTTGATGTCACTTGATGAACGTTTCTATAAGTTCCACATTGCATTTGATTGTGAAACAAGACCTCGACTCTTCTCCAAAAACTATCTACACGTATATAATAAAAAATGGTAAGAATAATAATATATAGTAATAATACGTAATATATAAAAGTCATACCACTGGTTTGAGTGTTTCTGACAACGGGGTCCTTGGAAACGTCAATCCAAGCTTGAACGAACGCCACCTCTTCGTCGGTCGTCCATTTATTAACTTTGGGTTGACCCTCGATTTTTTTCCCGTTCATCGGGATTTCTTCTTGGGTTGGGTTAGATTGTTGGGTTTTAATGGATTGGGGTGTCTCCGGTTGTTGAGTTTCCGAGACGTATTCAATATCGTCGGCTTCATCTTGAATCTGGTTTAAATAATTGAAGGGTGCCGGGTTTGGAATGTTGAAAGGTGTCGGAACAAAACCCACTTGTAACATCCCTGGGTACGTCAATTGGGGAGGAGGGATGAAACGTTGTTGGGTAAATTGTTGGAAGCCGGATGAATCCAGGTTGAAACCGAGTTAGGTATATTGTTGAAACCCGAGTGGAAAACCGGTCAAGGATGGTGTGTTTGAATCCGGGTTTCAACCACGTTTTTTCTAGAATCCATGTTGAAGATTGTAATATTGGAAGAAGAAGTAACCTGTAATAGGTATTTTTTGAGAGAAGAAGTTAGAAGATTTGAAGGAGTTTTGGGTGAAAGAAAAGTAAATTGTAGTATGGTATTTATAGGAGATTTTGGATAATTATATATACACGGGAGGGTTCAAACGAGAACTGCAAGAACTAATCTTGGCCGTTCATTTTGGATAATGGAATTCATGGTTGAAGAGCGTGGGGTGATTGAATGTGGCAGAGTGCATGTAAGAAGTTCATGGGTGGAAAATCCAATTGAAGGAGGGGGAATTGGACGACTAAGATTGGTTCTTGCGGTTCTCGTACGAAAAACTGTTCTCGTTTGAACTTTTACCTATATATATATATATAAGGGAGGATTCAAACGAGAACTATTTTCCGTACGAGAACTGCGAGAACCAATCTTGGCCATTCAAGTGGTAAATGGAATTTATGGATGAAGAGCGTGGAGGGATTTAGTGTGGCAAGTTGCATGTAAGAAATTCATGTGTGGGCAATCCAATTGAAGGATGGGGGAATTGGACGGCTAAGATTGGTTCTCGAAGTTCTTGTGCGAAAAATAGTTCTCGTTTGAACTTGTGCCCCTCTATCTATATATATATATATATATATATATATATGTGTGTGTGTGTGTAAAGGACGTATAGCCGTTGGAGAGGGGATAATTTTTTTTAATCTAGGCGTTACACACATTTTAGTAAAAAAAATTCAATTAGGTTGCTCGGTTTGGCACACCCGAAATGTGTGGAACCCGATACCCCGGTAGGGGTGTTCCCATGTGAAGCCGAAAGACCCCAACGCAACCCGAAGCTCCCTCCCAAACCGCTACGCATGGTCTAACAACGTTCTATGTTTATTTGTACGTTTTTGGAATGCAGAATTTCATTAAAATATCACACAGTATGAAGCAAGTAGCTTGTGATTGACCAAGAACATATTACAAATTATAATTTTTTTTAAAATCAGCATTAGGACGTGCAACACCATATTATATAATGTGTCACAAGGACAAACGTTGACACTACTAGAAAATAAGGCAATAGCAGCGATAGACATCACCGCTAAAGTCTTCAAATGTCACCGCTAAAGGATCACTTCTATCGCCTCGTCCCTGTTGCTGTCGTCGCCGCTATTGCCCTGTGTCGTCACTAAAGACATCGTCACTATTCTTTTTTAATTTATTTTTCTTTTTCCCCATCGCCACTAAAGACCCTTGTTGCTGCAAAAGGCGTCGCCGCTATTAGTTTTTAATTTTTAATTATTTATTTTGTATTAAACCTTTATGTGTGTGTGTGTGTCTATATATATATATAAACATATGGGAAGGTTCATTTGAGAACTAATCTTATTTCAAGTACCGTGAGATCCAATTTTACTCGTTCATTTGGTAAGTGGAATTCTTAGATGGAGAGCATGGAGGATACAGTATGTCAAGGTGCATGAGATGAATTCATGGGTGGGTGATGACATTGAAGGAGGGAAATTGAACGGCTTAGATTGGTTCTCACGATACTCGCAATAAAAATGGTTCTCAAATAATCTTTTCAATATATATATATATATATATATATATATATAACGGTATTGTTGCAACAAAAAATAGAAAAGTCGCATTTGTTATAAATCCACAAACTACTACGTTCTAACTAATTAGTTATAAATCCAAACACACCTACTAAATCCAAATGTGTACAAATTCCTTAAATATACGTTGTTTGTTAAGACGTACAAACACGCCTACTAATTAATAAACACACACACTACTCGTCATCGTCGTTATCATTCGTGTCCTCATGGTTCTCCGTGCTATCCTTTTGGGTTGTGAATGATCGAACCATCGCAAGAAGTTCTCTAAAATCCGGGTTATTAAAAATTGCTTGAACGGGATCCGGCTACAAAATAAACATATATACACTTATAATAAGTAAAAATGACTCATTCAACCCAATATGGCACAATAAACCTATTAACAAGTAAAATGACCTATTAATCCCAATATGACACATATAAACGTATTAACAAGTAAAAATGACTCATTCATACTCATATGACATACATAAACTCATTTACCGGTAAAAATGACATATTCATACCCAATATTACTCATTCATATCAAATATGAAGCACTGATACCCAATATGACTTATTCATATCCATAATGAATGATACATTCATACTCATATGTCATATATAAACTCATTTATAAGTAACCGGAACCGGGCGGATTTTGGCATCCTAGAGACCGTTCCCCGCCTTGATCCACAAAAGAAAATATTGAGTGTCTCGTTAGACCTAACCGGAAACATGTAAAATTTGGTAATTAGGTTAGCTTGGTCCCCAAAATTTTACATGATAACATATCCACTTTATAATACTCACAAACAAGTACCAAATCAACAATATTCTACAAAGTATATCATGAAATCGTCGTTCTTACAACCAGGCTAACCAAATTAAAATATAAATTACATCAAACAAATGGAAATCATCCCACAAAACAAAAACGGATTAACAAACATAATTAACTACTTGTTCCAAATCAATCATAATTACCAATTCAAAGCTAATGAAGAAGTCAAACCTGTAATACAACAAACTTGTTCGTAATCATCTAAAGAAGAAACGTAGGGTCATGTAACGAACTAGATTTCACGTAATATTATAAATAGAATTATTTTAATTTCTCTTGTCAGTTACTAATTAATTAGTTAATGGCTCGTTTATATGTTTTAATAGTTATTATTTGTTCGTTGGTTTAGTTTAATGTTATTAGTGGTATAAACCATATACAAGAAAAGAACGAAGTCTAAGATTAAACGTGACAAAGGAATTACTGAACGGATTAGAGTGATTGGGGACTAAACCTTATTAGGTCACGTATCTCACTTGGCAACCATTTCATTTGGCAGTTTGTAAACAAACAATGAATTAAGTGTATGTGTTGACCGAATCTGTGTTCCAACCAAATTAGAAATTTTGACCGAATTTCATATTAGAAAACGATTACTACTTCAATCAGTAGTAGAGCCATTATGGGATCTGGTATCCAATGTTAACTTAGTATAATATGTTATTGGTCCCTGCTATTGGATTCATTAGACTCTGCATCTCGAGAATTTTGACTATTTTGTTTTGCGGATCAAGTGAGTTACATTAACTTACTCATTATATTAGTGTGTTATGTGCAAATGTTATGTATGTGAATGTGTGACTAATATGGTAATATGTGAAGTGAAGGATTGTGTTATATTGCGGTGAAAACACAACTCGGACACAGTTAGACATGTGCAACTGTTATCTATGTGAAAGTGTGAAATCATCGTCAATGCACATCGCCGGTATTATGTGATTTGATATGTGTTCATGGTTTGTTTAAGATGTGTACATACCTAGTGTGGTGTGTAGGTGGTGTGATCGCTAAGTTTTACGCTTACTGATTATTGATTTAATTCTTTCACGATCTAACCATGGGAAAGCTCCAGCACAGTGAAGATGGCTTATCTGTTATCAAATGTTTCCACTGTCCGATTAATCAAACGTTTTATTGAATTCTATATTGTGTTTAACAACTAAAAGGTTTACCATTGTATGACGTGTAGTTCCGGGTGCGGGACCTCGTCACGAATATTTATGAACTTAATGTGGGTTACTTATTCTGATTTACATTTTTATTATATAATTTTAAAAAATACTGGGACATAACATATATATTTGAAGCTCTTTGATTCTCTCTTTTAATCTCTCTTGCTTTCTTTGAGTTGTTGAATGTAGATGCTTTTGATCTTTGAAGATTAAACAACTCAAAATCACACATATAAAATATAAAGATGAAAGATCACAAGTGTGTGATTAAATATTACAGAGAATTTTCTGTGCAAAAGGACGAGTAAAATGAGAGATTAAGTATACATTTTATAGGCATAAGAGAGAAAATCTCAAAAGCTGTCAGAAGACCGGATGGTCGCAGCTTAAGGTCGATCGTGGGTTTTTCACACAGCTTTATTTGACAACTATAAATGTTACTATTGGAAGCCGACAAATACTCACATTTTCTGTCACAAAGCAGTACAATACCATTAATGTAGTATGTGTTGGTATGTGTTAGATAAATTCTTTTAACACTTTCGCACAAGTATCAAGGAATATCAAAGTGAGTGGAAAGCACAATGCCACCACAAAAGTAGGTTGTACCTTTTTTGCACAATGTTCAAGAACATTGTACCTTTTTGGCACCACAATTTTTGTCTATTCCACTTTAACAATAACTACCAAATAATACAGTTTTTATAAAAATGATGAAAAATTAGAATTACATGAGATACAGATAGATGAATACATAAAATTTGTTAACCAAAATAAGCTGATACACAAATTAACAAGTAAAAGAATCCAAAATACAATTATAAACAATCTTGAAACTAGTACAATGAACAATCTATTACAATCATCATCTAATAACTAAATAAATTTATTCATAAGTTTAAAGTGGTACAAAAGAAATTATTGAACAACTCAATTAGTTCATCTCATTATATAAGAAAGAAATTGATGTACAATCTTCAAAGTTATACATACGAAATTGATGAACAATCTTGGAACTGATACACATGAAATACTGAAACAACAACCAATACATAAGAAATTACCAAGATTGAAACCTAATGCATATAAACTTGATGAGACACGAAATTGATGAAAACATTTCGATTGAATTTTGTTGCTTCATTCTCCCAAAAGATTTCGATACTTCTCTCACAAAATCGAATCTTTTAGTGTTGTCAACTCCCAAAAATTGAAATTTATAAATAATGCACCGATGGCAGTGGTGGTATCTTCGAGATCTCAGTGGAGGTAATTGGTCTAAAACAGAGTAATTGATGCACAAATAACCTAACATGTACAAAACAAAAACTCATCAACGGTAAATCTAAAAAATTGGTGAAGTAAACTTATGTAGATGAAACGGAATTGATGAGTTTATCTGATTTAAATGTCTCCGGTTTGAAATGATTTCAAAATCACAAGTTTGAAAGATCTTTCAAAAATCGAGGGTATTTCAAAATCAACATGTAGCTGATTATGAATAATCTGAAACGGAATCATGTGACATTTGTGCCCCAATCCATACTAGTGAACTTACTCTCAATTTTAGATCGGCGATCATGTAAAGTACGACGGAAGTATGAAGGGGCGGTGGTCGGTGATGAACGGGAGTTACTTCCATATTATCTCCTCAACATACAACAAACCGATGTAGCTTCTTGTGGAGGGCTTGCGGCTGCAACAATAGAGGTATGTGGCGGCTATGAGAGAGAGAACATATTAGGGGAATGGCGGCGTTAATCAAGGGGGAGAGAAGTTTGTAGAAAGACTAGAATACCCCTTAACCAATTATGACACATGTCTCATAGATTGCCTCTTACCCCTCTTACAAATATTTTCCACTTATTTGATCCTACTCATATATACGAAAAAAAGTCGCCGCTTCACTTTTTTTTTATATTTCAGAACTGAAATATTATTGTTTTATGATTGAAAGAATACTGTTTCATGACTAAAATATTAAAGGAAAAAAATGTTACCGCTTCAATTTTCTCTTTGATATTTCATAACTGAAATACTACTTTTTCATGGCTGAAATATCAAAGAAAAAAAATCAGTGCTTCACTTTTGTTGGGAAGATAATCACTTCACCTTAATAATCAACTCTGCCTATCCTAAAACATAGAATTTGATGATGACCAAACCCTACATTCAGTATGACTTAGAAAGAATTCAAACATGTGTTGTTTGAATCAGTTTATGTAAAAATATGCTAAGTATGGAACCATCAGCCGAGCATCAGATCCTACTCAATGTATCAGCCAAGGGATATTAGCCAAGAGCATCAGATGAAGAAAACAAGTAAAGAAGACCATCAGCTGAGGAAAATAAACCATCAGCTGAGTGAAGAAAGTTGATCAGCTAAGTGCCTACACCATCAGCTGTGCAAGGACTTTGCTCAGCTACTCCATCAACTGAGTAAACAAATAGATCCGCTGAGGCCCATAGCATCAGCTAAGTAAGTCTTCTCTTACACAAGTCATCTCTCCACATAAACAGATGTATTTGAATGATCAGCTGAGCATTCTTGATCAACTGATCAAACAAATACATGAGCTTATGTCCTCCTAAGCTTACTATTGATCAACTGAGCATCTATATGATCAACTGAGCAATATGTATCAACTAAGTCCTAGCAAAAAGTGATCAACTGATATGTTTTGTCAACTGAATAGTGAATATCAGAGTTCCTAGTACAATCTGTTAGCTGAGTCGTGCTAAATGTCAAATCTACACTATCTGTTCAGAGTGTAAGTCATATGTAAAAGGCAGAACATGTGTTGTTCTATTATGCCTTAGATCTTTGTTTGTAAAAGTAAAAATGCACTTTTTGGATCAAGAATGAGACAAAAAAGTTTGATCTTATCCTCTGGAAAAGGATAATGATACCTCAAACAGACGAAGATCTTGAAGATTTGTTCAAACAACTAAGTATGGCTGGAAATCCCATACTTGGTAAAGTCAAATCAAACAGAAGCATGATGTTGATTAAAGTACAAGCATGGAAAGGGAAAGAAACTTCTACACGACAGTAGATGTGGGCTTTAATATTTTATATTGTGAGTGGGTTGCACTTTTGCAGAAAAGTACAATTACTTTTATCAATCTATTGATTAAAGTAACTTTACTATTCACCCACTATCTTTACAAATAAAATATTATATTTCCACATCCTCTTTGTTTTCTACCTTCATGCAATCGGATACACCTAGATTTCTATATATACTCATGCATGGTGGACATGCAAATATACAACACAGTGAAGTCTCTACTCCATAGAAAGAAAATCTCACCAGTTGAGAAATTTGTAGAGTTTAATCATTGTGTAGAATCAAACTTGTTCATGTATTGAACACTCTATATACATTAGTTGTGTGAGTCCCAGATTGAGTACGCAACAACAAATGTTTATAGAAGGGGGGGTTGAATACAAACTTTAGCTTTTAAAAATTAAAGACACACTTATATACTTTTATATAATTCTTATTGATATGAATCAAGAATTACATGTACTAGAAGCGGAAATTCTAAGTACAATAAAAGTTGACCATCAATTTGTCTAACACATAGACAAGCTAACTCTAAAACAACTAATGTATATAGAGTGTTCAACACATGAACAAGTTTCAATCTACACAATGCTTATACTCTACGAAATTTCTCAACTGATGAGATTTTCTTTTAGTGTAGTAGAGACTTCACTTTGTTGTGTTGTGTAGTATTGTCTGTTTGCATGTCCACCATGCATGAGTATATATAGAAGCCTTGGTGGATCCGGTTGCATGAAGGTAAGAGACAAAGAGAATGTGGAAATATAATATTTTAATTGTAAAGGTAGTGGGTGAAAAGTAAAATTACTTTAATCAAAAGTATGATAAAACTAATTGTACTTTTCTGCAAAAGTGCAACCCATTTACAATATAAAATATTAAAGACCACATCTACTGCCATGTAGAAGTTTCTTTACCTTTCCATGATTATACTTTAATCAACACCATGCTTCTGATTGATTTGACTTTACCAAGTATGGGATTGCCAGCCATGCTTTGTTGTTTGAACAAATCTTCAAGATCTTCGTCTGTTTGAGGTATCATTATCCTTTTCCAGAGGATAAGATCAAACCTTTTTGTCTCATACTTGATCCAAAAAGTGTATTCTTACTTTTACAAACAAAGATCTAAGGCATAATAGAACAACACATGTTCTGCCTTTTACATATGACTTACACTCTGAAAAGATAGTGCAGATTTGACATTTAGCACGACTCAGCTAACAGATTGTACTAGGAACTCTGATATTCACCACTCAGTTGACAAAATATATCAGTTGATCACTTTTAGCTAGGACTCAGTTGATACATATTTCTTAGCTGATCATATAGATGCTCATCTATTCAATAGTAAGCTTAGGAGGACATAAGCTTGTGTATTTGTATGATCAGTTGATCAAGAATGCTCAGCTGATCAATCAAATACATTGACTTAAAAGGGGAGATGACTTGTGTAAAGGAAGACTTACTTAGCTCATGCTTCTAGGCCTCAGCTGATCCATTTGTTCACTCAGCTGATAGAGTAGGCACTCAGCTGATCAATCTGTTCACTCAGCTGATAGAGTAGGCACTTAGGTGATCAATCTGTTCACTCAGCTAATAGAGTAGGCACTCAGCTGATCAATCTGTTCATTCAGGTGATAGAATATTTTCATCAGCTGATGGTCTTCTTTACTTGTTTTCTTCATCTGATGCTCCTTGGCTGATATCCTTTGGCTGATACTTTGAGTAGGATCTGATGCCAGCTGATGGCTTATTTTCCTCAGCTGATGGTTCCATACTTAGCATATTTTTACATAAACTGATTCAAACAACACATGTTTGAATTCTTTCTAAGTCATACTGAATGTAGGGTTTGGTTATCATCAAATCCTATGTTTTAGGATAGGCAGAGTTGATTATTAGGGTGAAGTGATTATCTCCCCAACAATCTCCCCCTATTTGATGATGACAAAACCTTTTTTGTTTTTGAAGAATCAGTTTGACTTCGAATTACAAAAGATTTAAACTTTTAAGTACATATGGCTACCTAGCTATCTGTTTTTGGTAGCTTTTTTTATTTGAACCTTGTTCTGTTTTTGGTTTCTTTTCTAATGTTCCATTTTGTTCTGTTTTTGTTGAATCTTTTTCTGTGTTATACCATTTTGTCCTGTTTTTGTGGTATCTTTTCATTTTTCCATTTTTATATGTTTTTGATTTTCTAATATACATAAACATCACTTGAAATAACAGAATAAAGAGATGTACATAAGTGATTACAAAGATAGACTACTAATTAACTATTCTATAATTTACAATCAACTAAATAACAACAAAATCTTTAGAGATAGAATCAGTCTTCAATCATCCCACCATGGCTCTTCTTTAACTTCAAAATCTTTGGCATGAGGATCAGCTTCCGCTAAGACTTCACATTGGGCTTGAACAAGGGCTTCAAAGTTTTCATTTCCAGTTCTGCCTCTTGTAGATATCCTCAGCCCAAATAGAAACTTCTTCCTAGCCTTAAGGATTTTAGACTGTCTAAAGAATCTCCATGTGCCAGCTCTGTCCAAAAAGAATATACCTTCAACAGGCATAATTATAAACTTGTACAGCTCAAGAGTGATGTTCAGTGGAAGAGAAGTGTTGAGACCCTCAAAATCTGATAAGAATTCATGCTGGGGTAGTACCTCTCTTAGCTCAAATGGTTTAAAGGGCTTGGAGCCTTTCTTATGAAGATTATCAACTGTGTGCACATGCCTGTAATAGTCATCTGGAGTGAAGGCCCTTTGTGACACAGCTAGAGCTATCCAATTCTGAATTTTCTGAATGAATTGAACTTTGAGCTTTGATTTGGATTTGAAGAGAAGGTACATGATCTCAACTAACTATGTGAACCCATATATGTGACACCTCTCATAGGATACAACTTCATAGCGGT
>JARJIL010000223.1:0-13862 GCA_038502395.1 Dittrichia graveolens | reverse complement strand
AAGTGTTGGTGCGTTAGAACCGACAGGTGAATCCATACAACTCGAATAATCATAACATCTGATAACAGAAGTGTTGGTGCGTTAGAACCGACAGGTGAATCCATACAACTCGTATAATCATAACAACCGAACCGACAGGTGAATCCATACAACTCGAATAATCATAAGAACCTATAACAGAAGTGTTGGTGCGTTTGAATGGACAAGTGAATCCATACAACTCGAATAATCAAAAGAACCGATAACAGAAGTGTTCGTGCGTTAGAACCGATAGGTGAATCCATACAACTCAAATAATCATCAACCGATAACAAAAGTGTTGGTGCGTTAGAACCGACAGGTGAATCCATACAACTCGAATAATCATATGAACAGATAACAGAAGTGTCGGTGCGTTTGAACCAACAAGTGAATTCATACAACTCGAATTATCATAAGAACCGATAACAGAAGTGTTGGTGCATTAGAACCGATAGGTGAATCCATACACCTCGAATAGTCATAAAACCGATAACAGATGTGTGGGTTCCTTAGGACCGACAGGTGAACCCATACAACTCGAATAATCATAACATCCGATAACAGAAGTGTTGGTGCGTTAGAACCGACAGGTGAATCCATACAACTCGTTTAATCATAACAACCGATAACAGAAGTGTTGGTGCGTTATAACCGACACGTGAATCCATACAACTCGAATAATCATATGAACAGATAACAGAAGTGTCGGTGCGTTTGAACCAACAAGTGAATTCATACAACTCGAATTATCATAAGAACCGATAACAGAAGTGTTGGTGCATTAGAACCGATAGGTGAATCCATACACCTCGAATAGTCATAAAACCGATAACAGATGTGTGGGTGCCTTAGGACCGACAGGTGAACCCATACAACTCGAATAATCATAACATCCGATAACAGAAGTGTTGGTGCGTTAGAACCGACAGGTGAATCCATACAACTCGTATAATCATAACAACCGATAATAGAAGTGTTGGTGCGTTAGAACCGACAGGTGAATCCATACAACTCGTATAATCATAACAACAGATAACAAAAGTGTTGGTGTGTTAGAACCGACAGGTGAATCCATACAACTCGAATAATCATAAGAACCGATAACAGAAGTGTTGGTGCGTTAGAACCGACAGGTGAATCCAGACAACTCGAATAATCGTAAGAACTGATAACATAAGTGTGGGTGCGTTAGAACCGATTTGTGAATCCATATAACTCGAATAATCATAAAAACCGATAACAAAAGTGTTGGTGCGTTAAAACCGACAGGTGAATCCATACAGCTCGAATAATCATAACAACCGATAATAGAAGTGTTGGTGCGTTTGAATGGACAAGTGAATCCATACAACTCGAATAATCAAAAGAACCGATAACAGAAGTGTTGGTGCGTTAGAACCGATAGGTGAATCCATACAACTCAAATAATCATCAACCGATAACAAAAGTGTTAGTGCGTTAGAACCGACAGGTGAATCCATACAACTCGAATAATTATAACAACCGATAATATAAGTGTTGGTGCGTTAAAACCGAAAGGTGAATCCACCGAAGTCGAATAATCATAACAACCGATAACATAAGTGTTGGTGCGTTAGCTCCGATAGGTGAATCCATACAACTCGAATAATCATAACAACCGATAACATATGTGTTGGTGCATTAGAACCAACACGTGAATCCATACAACTCGAATAATCATAACAACCGATAACAGAAGTGTCGGTGCGTTAGAACCGACAGGTGAATCCATACAACTCGAATAATCATAACAACCGATAACAGAAGTGTTGGTGCGTTAGAACCGACACGTGAATCCGTACAACTTGAATAATCATAAGAACCGATAAAAGAAGTGTTGGTGCGCTAGAACCAAAAGGTGAACCCATACAATTCGAATAATCATAAAAACCGATAACAGAAGTGTTTGTGCGTTAGAACCGATAGGTGAATCCATACAACTCGAATAATCATAACAACCGATAACAGAAGTGTTGGTGCGTTAGAACCGACAGGTGAATCTAGACAACTCGAATAATCATAAGAACTGATAACAGAAGTGTGGATGCGTTAGAACCAATTTGTGAATCCATATAACTCGAATAATCATAAAAACCGATAACAAAAGTGTTGGTGCGTTAAAACCGACAGGTGAATCCATACAACTCGAATAATCAAAAGAACCGATAACAGAAGTGTTGGTGCATTAGAACCGATAGGTGAATCCATACAACTCAAATAATCATCAACCGATAACAAAAGTGTTGGTGCGTTAGAACCGACAGGTGAATCCATACAACTCGTATAATCATAACAACCGATAACAGAAGTGTTGGTGCGTTAGAACCGACAGGTGAATCCATACAACTCGTATAATCATAACAACAGATAACAAAAGTGTTGGTGTGTTAGAACCGACAGGTGAATCCATACAACTCGAATAATCATAAGAACCGATAACAGAAGTGTTGGTGCGTTAGAACCGACAGGTGAATCCAGACAACTCGAATAATCGTAAGAACTGATAACATAAGTGTGGGTGCGTTAGAACCGATTTGTGAATCCATATAACTTGAATAATCATAAAAACCGATAACAAAAGTGTTGGTGCGTTAAAACCGACAGGTGAATTCATACAGCTCGAATAATCATAACAACCGATAATAGAAGTGTTGGTGCGTTTGAATGGACAAGTGAATCCATACAACTCGAATAATCAAAAGAACCGATAACAGAAGTGTTGGTGCGTTAGAACCGATAGGTGAATCCATACAACTCAAATAATCATCAACCGATAACAAAAGTGTTAGTGCGTTAGAACCGACAGGTGAATCCATACAACTCGAATAATTATAACAACCGATAATATAAGTGTTGGTGCGTTAAAACCGAAAGGTGAATCCACCGAAGTCGAATAATCATAACAACCGATAACATAAGTGTTGGTGCGTTAGCTCCGATAGGTGAATCCATACAACTCGAATAATCATAACAACCGATAACATATGTGTTGGTGCATTAGAACCAACACGTGAATCCATACAACTCGAATAATCATAACAACCGATAACAGAAGTGTCGGTGCGTTAGAACCGACAGGTGAATCCATACAACTCGAATAATCATAACAACCGATAACAGAAGTGTTGGTGCGTTAGAACCGACACGTGAATCCGTACAACTTGAATAATCATAAGAACCGATAAAAGAAGTGTTGGTGCGCTAGAACCAAAAGGTGAACCCATACAATTCGAATAATCATAAAAACCGATAACAGAAGTGTTTGTGCGTTAGAACCGATAGGTGAATCCATACAACTCGAATAATCATAACAACCGATAACAGAAGTGTTGGTGCGTTAGAACCGACAGGTGAATCTAGACAACTCGAATAATCATAAGAACTGATAACAGAAGTGTGGATGCGTTAGAACCAATTTGTGAATCCATATAACTCGAATAATCATAAAAACCGATAACAAAAGTGTTGGTGCGTTAAAACCGACAGGTGAATCCATACAACTCGAATAATCAAAAGAACCGATAACAGAAGTGTTGGTGCATTAGAACCGATAGGTGAATCCATACAACTCAAATAATCATCAACCGATAACAAAAGTGTTGGTGCGTTAGAACCGATAGGTGAATCCATACAACTCGAATAATTATAACAACCGATAATATAAGTGTTGGTGCGTCAAAACCGAAAGGTGAATCCACCCAAGTCGAATAATCATAACAACCGATAACATAAGTGTTGGTGCGTTAGATCCGATAGTTGAATCCATACAACTCGAATAATCATAACAACCAATAGCATATGTGTTGGTGCGTTAGAACCGACACGTGAATACATACAACTCAAATAATCATAACAACCGATAACAGAAGTGTTGGTGCGTTAGAACCGACAGGTGAATCCGTACAACTTGAATAATCATAAGAACCGATAAAAGAAGTGTTGGTGCGTTAGAACCAAAAGGTGAACCCATACAATTCGAATAATCATAACAACCGATAAAAGAAATGTTGGTGCGTTCGGACCGACAGGTGAATCCATACAACTCGAATAATCATAACAACCGATAAAAGTAGTGTTGGTGCGTTAGAACCGACAGGTGAATCCATATAACTCGAATAATCATAACATCCGATAACAGAAGTGTTGGTGCGTTAGAACCGACAGGTGAATCCGTACAACTTGAATAATCATAACAACCGATAAAAGAAGTGTTGGTGCGTTAGAACCAAAACGTGAACCCATACAATTCAAATAATCATAACAACCGATAACAGAAATGTTGGTGCATTCGGACCGACATGTGAACCCATACAACTCAAATAATCATAACAACCGATAACATAAGTGTTGGTGCGTTATAACCGACACGTGAATCCATACAACTCGAATAATCATATGAACAGATAACAGAAGTGTCGGTGCGGTTGAACCAACAAGTGAATTCATACAACTCGAATTATCATAAAAACCGATAACAGAAGTGTTGGTGCATTAGAACCGATAGGTGAATCCATACACCTCGAATAGTCATAAAACCGATAATAGATGTGTGGGTGCCTTAGGACCGACAGGTGAACCCATACAACTCGAATAATCATAACATCCGATAACAGAAGTGTTGGTGCGTTAGAACCGACAGGTGAATCCATACAACTCGTATAATCATAACAACCGATAACAGAAGTGTTGGTGCGTTAGAACCGACAGGTGAATCCATACAACTCGAATAATCATAAGAACCGATAACAGAAGTGTTGGTGCGTTAGAACCGACAGGTGAATCCATACAACTCGTATAATCATAACAACCGATAACAAAAGTGTTGGTGCGTTAGAACCGACAGGTGAATCCATACAACTCGAATAATCATAAGAACAGATAACAGAAGAGTTGGTGCGTTAGAACCGACAGGTGAATCCAGACAACTCGAATAATCGTAAGAACTGATAACATAAGTGTGGGTGCGTTAGAACCGATTTGTGAATCCATATAACTCGAATAATCATAAAAACCGATAACAAAGGTGTTGGTGCGTTAAAACCGACAGGTGAATCCATACAGCTCGAATAATCATAACAACCGATAATAGAAGTGTTGGTGCGTTTGAATGGACAAGTGAATCCATACAACTAGAATAATCAAAACAACCGATAATAGAAGTGTTGGTGCGTTAGAACCGATAGGTGAATCCATACAACTCAAATAATCATCAACCGATAACAAAAGTGTTAGTGCGTTAGAACCGACAGGTGAATCCATACAACTCGAATAATTATAACAACCGATAATATAAGTGTTGGTGCGTTAAAACCGAAAGGTGAATCCACCCAAGTCGAATAATCATAACAACTGATAGCATAAGTGTTGGTGCGTTAGATCCGATAGGTGAATCCATACAACTCGAATAATAATAACAACCGATAACATATGTGTTGGTGCATTAGAACCAACACGTGAATCCATACAACTCGAATAATCATAACAACCGATAACATAAGTGTCGGTGCGTTAGAACCGACAGGTGAATCCATACAACTCGAATAATCATAACAACCGATAACAGAAGTGTTGGTGCGTTAGAACCGACACGTGAATCCGTACAACTTGAATAATCATTAGAACCGATAAAAGAAGTGTTGGTGCGTTAGGACCAAAAGGTGAACCCATACAATTCGAATAATCATAAAAACCGATAACAGAAGTGTTTGTGCGTTAGAACCGATAGGTGAATCCATACAACTCGAATAATCATAACAACCGATAACAGAAGTGTTGGTGCGTTAGAACGGACACGTGAATCCATACAACTCGAATAGTCATATGAACCGATAACAGAAGTGTTGGTACCTTAGAACCGATAGGTGAATCCATACAGTTTGAATAATCATAATAACCGATAACAGAAGTGTTGGTGCATTAGAACCGACAGGTGAATCCATACAACTCGAATAATCATAACATCCGATAACAGAAGTGTTGGTGCGTTAGAACCGACAGGTGAATCCATATAACTCGTATAATCATAACAACCGATAACAAAAGTGTGGGTGCGTTAGGACCGACAGGTGAATCCATACAACTCGAATAATCATAAGAACCGATAACAGAAGTGTTGGTGCGTTAGAACCGACAGGTGAATCTAGACAACTCGAATAATCATAAGAACTGATAACAGAAGTGTGGGTGCGTTAGAACCGATTGGTGAACCCATACAACTCAAATAATCATAACAACCGATAACAGAAGTGTTGGTGCGTTATAACCGACACGTGAATCCATACAACTCGAATAATCATATGAACAGATAACAGAAGTGTCGGTGCGTTTGAACCAACAAGTGAACCCATACAACTCGAATAATCATAACATCCGATAACAGAAGTGTTGGTGCGTTAGAACCGACAGGTGAATCCATACAACTCGTATAATCATAACAACCGATAACAGAAGTGTTGGTGCGTTAGAACCGACAGGTGAATCCATACAACTCGAATAGTCATAAAACCGATAATAGATGTGTGGGTGCCTTAGGACCGACAGGTGAACCCATACAACTCGAATAATCATAACATCCGATAACAGAAGTGTTGGTGCGTTAGAACCGACAGGTGAATCTAGACAACTCGAATAATCATAAGAACTGATAACAGAAGTGTGGATGCGTTAGAACCAATTTGTGAATCCATATAACTCGAATAATCATAAAAACCGATAACAAAAGTGTTGGTGCGTTAAAACCGACAGGTGAATCCATACAACTCGAATAATCAAAAGAACCGATAACAGAAGTGTTGGTGCATTAGAACCGATAGGTGAATCCATACAACTCAAATAATCATCAACCGATAACAAAAGTGTTGGTGCGTTAGAACCGATAGGTGAATCCATACAACTCGAATAATTATAACAACCGATAATATAAGTGTTGGTGCGTCAAAACCGAAAGGTGAATCCACCCAAGTCGAATAATCATAACAACCGATAACATAAGTGTTGGTGCGTTAGATCCGATAGTTGAATCCATACAACTCGAATAATCATAACAACCAATAGCATATGTGTTGGTGCGTTAGAACCGACACGTGAATACATACAACTCAAATAATCATAACAACCGATAACAGAAGTGTTGGTGCGTTAGAACCGACAGGTGAATCCGTACAACTTGAATAATCATAAGAACCGATAAAAGAAGTGTTGGTGCGTTAGAACCAAAAGGTGAACCCATACAATTCGAATAATCATAACAACCGATAAAAGAAATGTTGGTGCGTTCGGACCGACAGGTGAATCCATACAACTCGAATAATCATAACAACCGATAAAAGTAGTGTTGGTGCGTTAGAACCGACAGGTGAATCCATATAACTCGAATAATCATAACATCCGATAACAGAAGTGTTGGTGCGTTAGAACCGACAGGTGAATCCGTACAACTTGAATAATCATAACAACCGATAAAAGAAGTGTTGGTGCGTTAGAACCAAAACGTGAACCCATACAATTCAAATAATCATAACAACCGATAACAGAAATGTTGGTGCATTCGGACCGACATGTGAACCCATACAACTCAAATAATCATAACAACCGATAACATAAGTGTTGGTGCGTTATAACCGACACGTGAATCCATACAACTCGAATAATCATATGAACAGATAACAGAAGTGTCGGTGCGTTTGAACCAACAAGTGAATTCATACAACTCGAATTATCATAAGAACCGATAACAGAAGTGTTGGTGCATTAGAACCGATAGGTGAATCCATACACCTCGAATAGTCATAAAACCGATAATAGATGTGTGGGTGCCTTAGGACCGACAGGTGAACCCATACAACTCGAATAATCATAACATCCGATAACAGAAGTGTTGGTGCGTTAGAACCGACAGGTGAATCTAGACAACTCGAATAATCATAAGAACTGATAACAGAAGTGTGGATGCGTTAGAACCAATTTGTGAATCCATATAACTCGAATAATCATAAAAACCGATAACAAAAGTGTTGGTGCGTTAAAACCGACAGGTGAATCCATTCAACTCGAATAATCAAAAGAACCGATAACAGAAGTGTTGGTGCATTAGAACCGATAGGTGAATCCATACAACTCAAATAATCATCAACCGATAACAAAAGTGTTGGTGCGTTAGAACCGATAGGTGAATCCATACAACTCGAATAATCATAATAACAGATAACAGAAGTGTTGGTGCGTTAGAACCGACAGGTGAATCCAGACAACTCGAATAATCGTAAGAACTGATAACATAAGTGTGGGTGCGTTAGAACCGATTTGTGAATCCATATAACTCGAATAATCATAAAAACCGATAACAAAGGTGTTGGTGCGTTAAAACCGACAGGTGAATCCATACAGCTCGAATAATCATAACAACCGATAATAGAAGTGTTGGTGCGTTTGAATGGACAAGTGAATCCATACAACTAGAATAATCAAAACAACCGATAATAGAAGTGTTGGTGCGTTAGAACCGATAGGTGAATCCATACAACTCAAATAATCATCAACCGATAACAAAAGTGTTAGTGCGTTAGAACCGACAGGTGAATCCATACAACTCGAATAATTATAACAACCGATAATATAAGTGTTGGTGCGTTAAAACCGAAAGGTGAATCCACCCAAGTCGAATAATCATAACAACTGATAGCATAAGTGTTGGTGCGTTAGATCCGATAGGTGAATCCATACAACTCGAATAATAATAACAACCGATAACATATGTGTTGGTGCATTAGAACCAACACGTGAATCCATACAACTCGAATAATCATAACAACCGATAACATAAGTGTCGGTGCGTTAGAACCGACAGGTGAATCCATACAACTCGAATAATCATAACAACCGATAACAGAAGTGTTGGTGCGTTAGAACCGACACGTGAATCCGTACAACTTGAATAATCATTAGAACCGATAAAAGAAGTGTTGGTGCGTTAGAACCAAAAGGTGAACCCATACAATTCGAATAATCATAAAAACCGATAACAGAAGTGTTTGTGCGTTAGAACCGATAGGTGAATCCATACAACTCGAATAATCATAACAACCGATAACAGAAGTGTTGGTGCGTTAGAACGGACACGTGAATCCATACAACTCGAATAGTCATATGAACCGATAACAGAAGTGTTGGTACCTTAGAACCGATAGGTGAATCCATACAGTTTGAATAATCATAATAACCGATAACAGAAGTGTTGGTGCATTAGAACCGACAGGTAAATCCATACAACTCGAATAATCATAACATCCGATAACAGAAGTGTTGGTGCGTTAGAACCGACAGGTGAATCCATATAACTCGTATAATCATAACAACCGATAACAAAAGTGTGGGTGCGTTAGGACCGACAGGTGAATCCATACAACTCGAATAATCATAAGAACCGATAACAGAAGTGTTGGTGCGTTAGAACCGACAGGTGAATCTAGACAACTCGAATAATCATAAGAACTGATAACAGAAGTGTGGGTGCGTTAGAACCGATTGGTGAACCCATACAACTCAAATAATCATAACAACCGATAACAGAAGTGTTGGTGCGTTATAACCGACACGTGAATCCATACAACTCGAATAATCATATGAACAGATAACAGAAGTGTCGGTGCGTTTGAACCAACAAGTGAACCCATACAACTCGAATAATCATAACATCCGATAACAGAAGTGTTGGTGCGTTAGAACCGACAGGTGAATCCATACAACTCGTATAATCATAATAACCGATAACAGAAGTGTTGGTGCGTTAGAACCGACAGGTGAATCCATACAACTCGAATAGTCATAAAACCGATAATAGATGTGTGGGTGCCTTAGGACCGACAGGTGAACCCATACAACTCGAATAATCATAACATCCGATAACAGAAGTGTTGGTGCGTTAGAACCGACAGGTGAATCTAGACAACTCGAATAATCATAAGAACTGATAACAGAAGTGTGGATGCGTTAGAACCAATTTGTGAATCCATATAACTCGAATAATCATAAAAACCGATAACAAAAGTGTTGGTGCGTTAAAACCGACAGGTGAATCCATACAACTCGAATAATCAAAAGAACCGATAACAGAAGTGTTGGTGCATTAGAACCGATAGGTGAATCCATACAACTCAAATAATCATCAACCGATAACAAAAGTGTTGGTGCGTTAGAACCGATAGGTGAATCCATACAACTCGAATAATTATAACAACCGATAATATAAGTGTTGGTGCGTCAAAACCGAAAGGTGAATCCACCCAAGTCGAATAATCATAACAACCGATAACATAAGTGTTGGTGCGTTAGATCCGATAGTTGAATCCATACAACTCGAATAATCATAACAACCAATAGCATATGTGTTGGTGCGTTAGAACCGACACGTGAATACATACAACTCAAATAATCATAACAACCGATAACAGAAGTGTTGGTGCGTTAGAACCGACAGGTGAATCCGTACAACTTGAATAATCATAAGAACCGATAAAAGAAGTGTTGGTGCGTTAGAACCAAAAGGTGAACCCATACAATTCGAATAATCATAACAACCGATAAAAGAAATGTTGGTGCGTTCGGACCGACAGGTGAATCCATACAACTCGAATAATCATAACAACCGATAAAAGTAGTGTTGGTGCGTTAGAACCGACAGGTGAATCCATATAACTCGAATAATCATAACATCCGATAACAGAAGTGTTGGTGCGTTAGAACCGACAGGTGAATCCGTACAACTTGAATAATCATAACAACCGATAAAAGAAGTGTTGGTGCGTTAGAACCAAAACGTGAACCCATACAATTCAAATAATCATAACAACCGATAACAGAAATGTTGGTGCATTCGGACCGACATGTGAACCCATACAACTCAAATAATCATAACAACCGATAACATAAGTGTTGGTGCGTTATAACCGACACGTGAATCCATACAACTCGAATAATCATATGAACAGATAACAGAAGTGTCGGTGCGTTTGAACCAACAAGTGAATTCATACAACTCGAATTATCATAAGAACCGATAACAGAAGTGTTGGTGCATTAGAACCGATAGGTGAATCCATACACCTCGAATAGTCATAAAACCGATAATAGATGTGTGGGTGCCTTAGGACCGACAGGTGAACCCATACAACTCGAATAATCATAACATCCGATAACAGAAGTGTTGGTGCGTTAGAACCGACAGGTGAATCCATACAACTCGTATAATCATAACAACCGATAACAGAAGTGTTGGTGCGTTAGAACCGACAGGTGAATCCATACAACTCGAATAATCATAAGAACCGATAACAGAAGTGTTGGTGCGTTAGAACCGACAGGTGAATCCATACAACTCGTATAATCATAACAACCGATAACAAAAGTGTTGGTGCGTTAGAACCGACAGGTGAATCCATACAACTCGAATAATCATAAGAACAGATAACAGAAGTGTTGGTGCGTTAGAACCGACAGGTGAATCCAGACAACTCGAATAATCGTAAGAACTGATAACATAAGTGTGGGTGCGTTAGAACCGATTTGTGAATCCATATAACTCGAATAATCATAAAAACCGATAACAAAGGTGTTGGTGCGTTAAAACCGACAGGTGAATCCATACAGCTCGAATAATCATAACAACCGATAATAGAAGTGTTGGTGCGTTTGAATGGACAAGTGAATCCATACAACTAGAATAATCAAAACAACCGATAATAGAAGTGTTGGTGCGTTAGAACCGATAGGTGAATCCATACAACTCAAATAATCATCAACCGATAACAAAAGTGTTAGTGCGTTAGAACCGACAGGTGAATCCATACAACTCGAATAATTATAACAACCGATAATATAAGTGTTGGTGCGTTAAAACCGAAAGGTGAATCCACCCAAGTCGAATAATCATAACAACTGATAGCATAAGTGTTGGTGCGTTAGATCCGATAGGTGAATCCATACAACTCGAATAATAATAACAACCGATAACATATGTGTTGGTGCATTAGAACCAACACGTGAATCCATACAACTCGAATAATCATAACAACCGATAACAGAAGTGTCGGTGCGTTAGAACCGACAGGTGAATCCATACAACTCGAATAATCATAACAACCGATAACAGAAGTGTTGGTGCGTTAGAACCGACACGTGAATCCGTACAACTTGAATAATCATTAGAACCGATAAAAGAAGTGTTGGTGCGTTAGAACCAAAAGGTGAACCCATACAATTCGAATAATCATAAAAACCGATAACAGAAGTGTTTGTGCGTTAGAACCGATAGGTGAATCCATACAACTCGAATAATCATAACAACCGATAACAGAAGTGTTGGTGCGTTAGAACGGACACGTGAATCCATACAACTCGAATAGTCATATGAACCGATAACAGAAGTGTTGGTACCTTAGAACCGATAGGTGAATCCATACAGTTTGAATAATCATAATAACCGATAACAGAAGTGTTGGTGCATTAGAACCGACAGGTGAATCCATACAACTCGAATAATCATAACATCCGATAACAGAAGTGTTGGTGCGTTAGAACCGACAGGTGAATCCATATAACTCGTATAATCATAACAACCGATAACAAAAGTGTGGGTGCGTTAGGACCGACAGGTGAATCCATACAACTCGAATAATCATAAGAACCGATAACAGAAGTGTTGGTTCGTTAGAACCGACAGGTGAATCTAGACAACTCGAATAATCATAAAAACTGATAACAGAAGTGTGGGTGCGTTAGAACCGATTGGTGAACCCATACAACTCAAATAATCATAACAACCGATAACAGAAGTGTTGGTGCGTTATAACCGACACGTGAATCCATACAACTCGAATAATCATATGAACAGATAACAGAAGTGTCGGTGCGTTTGAACCAACAAGTGAATTCATACAACTCGAATTATCATAAGAACCGATAACAGAAGTGTTGGTGCATTAGAACCGATAGGAGAATCCATACACCTCGAATAGTTATAAAACCGATAACAGATGTGTGGGTGCCTTAGGACCGACAGGTGAACCCATACAACTCGAATAATCATAACATACGATAACAGAAGTGTTGGTGCGTTAGAACCGACAGGTGAATCCATACAACTCGTATAATCATAACAACCGATAACAGAAGTGTTGGTGCGTTAGAACCGACAGGTGAATCCATACAACTCGAATAGTCATAAAACCGATAATAGATGTGTGGGTGCCTTAGGACCGACAGGTGAACCCATACAACTCGAATAATCATAACATCCGATAACAGAAGTGTTGGTGCGTTAGAACCGACAGGTGAATCCATACAACTCGTATAATCATAACAACCGATAAAAGAAGTGTGGGTGCGTTAGAACCGACAGGTGAATCCATACAACTCGAATAATCATAAGAACCGATAACAGAAGTGTTGGTGCGTTAGAACCGACAGGTGAATCCATACAACTCGTATAATCATAACAACCGATAACAAAAGTGTTGGTGCGTTAGAACCGACAGGTGAATCCATACAACTCGAATAATCATAAGAACAGATAACAGAAGTGTTGGTGCGTTAGAACCGACAGGTGAATCCAGACAACTCGAATAATTGTAAGAACTGATAATATAAGTGTGGGTGCGTTAGAACCGATTTGTGAATCCATATAACTCGAATAATCATAAAAACCGATAACAAAGGTGTTGGTGCGTTAAAACCGACAGGTGAATCCATACAGCTCGAATAATCATAACAACCGATAATAGAAGTGTTGGTGCGTTTGAATGGACAAGTGAATCCATACAACTAGA
>JARJIL010000222.1:0-14000 GCA_038502395.1 Dittrichia graveolens | reverse complement strand
AAAAGGAGCTTCTACCTCATATGACTATGAAAGTTTAAATTAATCATACGAAACTGATGAATTCGAACCAATAATTTCTGATGATTATTTTCGGAGTTATACACAAAAAGAAATGGAATCCATGCCTTTAATTTCTTATTCTCCAACTGAACCTCGCATATACATTCCTCACATAGAATTACAGCGAAGATTTGAATTGGTTGAAACCGAACTTTTCAGTAAATCCATTAAATTTGAATTGGAAACTGCAGTTTTATATGACATAATCAGCCTCGTTGTAAATGAAAACACTCACCTTCATAATTCCGCTGCACCAAGCACATCTGATTCACACATCTCCCATCAGATGATTGTTACTCATTTACCGATTCCACATACAGCACAACTGCAAATGATCAGTCTTTCACTAACTCGAAATTAGTAGAAAACAATGATGAAATCCAACTACTAATTGAGGATGACAAGGAAAAATTCAATTTAGTCAACTCGTGAGAAAAATGTGAAGAATGCACAAAGTTGGAAAACATTCTTTTTGAACTTCACATAAAACTCAATTCTTTTGAAAATGAATTTTTCAAAATACACACACCTGAGTCCACCAATTTCAAAGGTAAGGATAAAATCATCGATTCATGGTCATCTCATAAAGCTAGCACATCAAAACCATCTCAGTCAAAAATCAAACGAACTAAACGACGAACAATACGACCCCACATTCAAACAACCAAAGTTGATCGGTTAGCAATTTCTTCTTCTAACTTAAATGTACATCTAGGTGCCAGAGTGAAGGGCGTGAAAAAGCAAGTTCTGGGATGGAGAAAAAAGCATCAAGATAAGGATGCAGAAGGAAGACGAGAAGATTTTTTGATTTAGCACGCAAATTTCCCTAAACAAACAAATCTTTTGTTTTGTAATGATTCATCCATTTTGTGTGTTAACTCTGATCGAACTCAAGTTGATTCTGTTAAATTTGAAACATTTTGCATGAGTGATGGTAGTGTAGAAGGACACTGTTCCTATCCTTATATATATGAGCAAGAGCGAAAGAATCGTTGGATTAAACCAAACGCAGAATACAAATAATTTGAGTCGAACCACTAGCAGGCTTCCTTCATAAATCGAAAGGCTAATAGAATTACCTACTGGCAAAAGAAACGCTCCAACAGAGCACGATTCCAGACGAATGTTGCATGTGCTACCACTAAGCTCAGTACAAAATCACAGTCTTCCAATTACCAAACATCGAGCAAAGCTGTAACCAATGATTAGACACCAAACAGTAGGTACTTTAATAACTGGAATCACGCCAAAAACAACGCTGTTGAGAACAAAACAAATTCCACAAATCAAAAAGCTAAGAAAGCTCAAATCTCACGGCCAAAACAACAATCGAGTCAACACACCAAAACCAAAGTCAAAACAGTCAATAAAGAATCGGGAGAATTCAAGAAAAACAAATTCAATACATTGACGATGATGTATCTCTCCCAAAAGGCTTTAATCATGTGGTAATCAAACAAACAATCATTACATCAACCTCCGACACATCGAAAGATCTTGTGACACCATCACTAACCCAACCACAAACCAAGACACAAACATGGGTTCCTAAAATAAAAGCAACAACACCATCTCCCAAAAAATCAATAGAATCGGTTGCATGTGCTAACACTCAAGGACCCACTTCAAACTTGGTACCTTAACAACTCTTGTCTTCTATGTGCAGGTATCTAGCCGATGGTACTTGGACTCCAGCTGTTCAAAGCATATGATGGGAGAAAAGGGTCTTCTCACGAACTTTGTCCCACAATACTGAGGAAATTTTTGTTCTGGGAACGACCATGTTGCACCAATAATGGGAACCCGAGATATAGTAAAAGAAAATATAAAAATCAGCAAAGTGTCGTATGTGGAAGGTCTGGGTCACAACTTGTTCAGTATTGGGCAGTTTTGTGACAAGGGACTTGAAGTCAACTTCAAAGCCAAGACGTGCTCAGTTAGAAATTGACTGGCTCTAGAAGATCTAATTTGTACACCATTGATCTAACTGATCTAGAGGGCAAACAGTCGGTCTGTCTTCTGTCCAAAGCATCATCTAGCTCACCTAGATGTGACATTAAAAACTATCTCACCTCAACTTTAAAAATATCAATAAATTAGTATCAGGTGATTTAGTTCATGGGATGCCCAAACTAACGTTTGAAAAGGAAAATCTTTGCGAGCATTGTGAGAAAGGCAAAATGAAACGGGCTTCACATAAAGTAAAACAAGTGTCAAGCACAAAAGCCCCTCTACAATTGCTTCACATGGATCTGTATGGGCCGATGCGGGTGCAGTCTAGGAATGGGAAAGGGTATATCCTCGTGATAGTAGATGACTACTCATGATATACCTGGGTCAAGTTCTTGAGAGCTAAAGATGAAGCTTCATCAACAATCATCTCATTTCTCAAGCAGGTGCAGAATCAGTCACAAGCAAAAGTTGGAACTGTTACAACTGACAATGGCACCGAATTCAAGAACAAAGTCTTGGATTCCATTCTTGACTCTGTGGGGATCACACATCAGTTTTCAGCACTTGCAAATGGCAGAGTTCCTAATATCAAACATTTACATGTGTTTGGTAATAGGTGCTTTGTTCTTAACGAAAGAGCTAACGTTGGAAAATTCGATTCAAAAACTGATGAAGGAATTTTCCTTGGTTACTCACAAGAGTCTAAGGCATTTTACGTGTTGAATAAAAGAACTAACGCTGTGGTTGAAAGTATAAACGTGACTTTTGATGATACTTTAATTACAACATCTTTATCACAAGAGTCATCGGCAATCATTTCTGGACATATCAGTTCAAGACCAGCACTTAATCAACGAGAAACAAATATATCTAATGCGAAAGAGACTTCTGATTTAAAGTATATATTTGATTTCTTAGGGCCCGTTTGGTTCAAGTATTGTTTTTGAAGGGATTTGCATTTATAATGGGATTGGTATTTGGTGGGATTTGTATTTGGTGGGATTTAAAATCCCAAGTAGTGTTTGGATGAGATTCATTAGGAGGGATTTCCACTGCCACCAACCACCATCAACACCACCTACCACCTCCACTGCCACCACCAACCACCACCTCCACTGCCACCACCAACCACCACCTCCACTACCACTATTGAAGGACGGCGAAGGGAAGGAAGCGACGGCGACGGAGGGGTAACGGAGGGGCGACGTCGACAGGGAAGGCGCCGACCTAGGGACGGAAACGACGGCGACGGAGGCGCCGACCTAGGGTTTATGTCGAAGGGACGGAAGGCGACGTCGACGATGACGATGACGATGACGATGATGGCGATGATAAAAGGTGACCTAGGGTTTATGTCGAAGGGACGGAAGGCGACGTCGACGATGACGATGACGATGACGGCGATGACGAAAGGTGACCTAGGGTTTCTGTCGAAGGGACGGAAGGCGACCTAGGGTTTCTGTCAAAGGGACGATGACGATGACGGCAAACGTCAACAGGGAAGGCGGACGGCGACGTCGATAGGGAAGGCGAACGGCGACGGCGGAGGGACGGAAAACGGAGTCGAAAAATCGAAAGATCGCCAGAGACGGTCGCCGTAGGGTGGCCGGAGGGTCACCGGTGGAAATCCCCATCTATGGGATTTCAGAATACCAAGGGGGGGGGCTAGTATTTCAAAATCCCTCATTCATGGTATTTCAATGAAATCCATGGATTTGAAATGCTTCCATACTTTGCCAACCAAATATGGTATTTGGTGGGATTTGAAATGCAAATCCCACCAAATACCATGAAACAAACACCCCCTTAGATAATGATTTTGGATCTACTTTTGTACTTATCGACAGACCTGCAAATGTTGTTCTAGAATCACTTGATCTCTCACAGCAAACAGCCACAACATCTACTTCAAGACCTGTCGACTCTGATGTTGATCCATTCCTTATCTTAGGCGACAGGTACACTGCATCAAACTCCCCTATCAATACAGAAGAAGATGCTGACACTGAGATCCATGGAGACACTTCCCCTCAGCATAATCCGGAATCATCGTCACCAGATGAGGAAACATCCACTCAAAACCGATTAGATGAATTCTTTCCTCACATAGATGAATCTCCCACAAATGACAACCCAACAACACACACTACCAAATTGACATCCGCACACCCTGAGATTCAAATAATCTGCAACAAAGATTTTGGTATTCAAACACGATCTGCCACCACCAACGAGTGTCAATTCTCAAGTTTTCTAAGCTTGATCGAACCTACAAGAACTGCTGATGCTCTACAGGATGCCGATTGGATTCTAGCAATGCAAGATGAATTGGATCAGTTCACGAGACTAAAAGTGTGGAGACTGGTACCTCGACCGGAAGGCAAAACAATTGCTGGTACCAAGTGGGTATTCAAAAACAAGAAGGACTCTGACGGAGTGGTGATATGAAACAAAGCTCGTCTGGTAGCTAAAGGATACAATCAACAGGAACGAATTGACTATGACGAAACCTTCGCTCCGGTTGCCCGTATAGAATCTATCCGTGTGTTTCTTGCATATGCTGCTTACAGGGATTTCAAAGTATACTAGATGGACGTTAAGACGGACTTCCTAAACGGAATCCTGAATGGTTGACCCTAAGAGACCCAACGATGTTTATATTCTTGACAGGGCTCTGGATGGACTCAAACAAGCTCCACGAGCCTGGTATGATGTCCTTTTAGCCTATCTGGTTAATGATGGGTACTCCAAAGGAAGAAGACACCACTTTGTTCACAAAGAAGATCGGAGATGACTATATTCTAGTCTAGATCTATGTAGACGATATTATCTTTGGTTCTACCAACCCGCAGTACAGTCTTGAGTTTTCAAAACTAATGGCAATAAATTTTGAAATGAGCATGATGGGAGAGATGAATTTCTTCCTTGGATTGCAAGTTAAACAAATATCAAATGGCATTTTCATAAATCAATCGAAGTACATCAATGATTTACTAAGAAAATATGAAATGTCTGACTGCTCGTCCAAAGCGACCTCAATGTCTTCTAAAACCAAGTTATCTGTTTATCTTGATGGAAAAATAGTTGACTTGAAAACTTATCGGGGCATGATTGGCTCTTTACAGTACCTAACGGCTAGTAGACCAGATATAATGTTTTCTACCTGTATGTGTGCCCGCTTTCAAGCAAATCCTAAAGAATCACATCTGCTTGTGCTTAAACGTATCCTGAAATACCTGAAGGGAACCCCTGACTTTAGTCTGTGGTATCCCCGTGACTCATCATTTGAATTGCTTGCGTACTCGGATTCCGATTATCCCGGCTGCATGCTGGACAGAAAAAGCACCTCGGGTAGTGCACACTTCTTGGGAGATCGGTTAGTCTGTTGGAGCTCCAAGAAACAGAACTACGTGTCCACATCCACTGCAGAAGCTGAATTTGTGGTTGCTGCCAGTTGCTGTTCATAGAGTCTGTGGATGAGAACTCAGCTGAGAGACTTTGGTCTGACATACTCTAAGATTCCCTTGCTCTGTGACTCTCAAAGTGAAATTGCAATCTCCTGCAATCTGGTACATCACTCAAAAACCAAGCACATTGACATCAGGTATCACTTCTTAAAGGACAATGTGGAGAAATGTCTCATTGAATTACAATATGAAATAAGTTAGCTGACTTATTCACCAAACCGTTGGATAAATCACGGTTTAACTTTTTGGTGTCTAAGATTGGAATGTTGAATCTCAAGTTGTAATTCACTATCCCACTACTTCCATATCATTCTGTTTTTTTATCAAACCGTACTACACATGGTTTTGTTTCATGTGCAGGGATAAGTGTTGCTCCAATCTAGGGGGAGCGTTATGGTTCTCTGGTCTACACGAACGAATTGATATGCATTCCTGTGGGGGAGAAAATCAAAAAAACCAGCTATACTCATAAAAAACAGCAAATCTTTACAGCTGCAACTCCAGAATATTTATCTAAGTCATTGGTCAAGGGAGAGTTCACTCAATAATAATAAAATAAGTCAAAAGCAAAACAAAACAAAAATAGATAAAATCCAGAAAATCAAAAATCAAATTAGTCAAACCAAAGGTCGGATCACTCTATATAAGAGTGTGCGACCTTCGGATAATCCCCACGCTTTCAAAATCAAAAGCAACACACTGTTCATCATCTTCTTCAATCTTCATCTTCTTCTTCGACAAAACTCGACTATGTGTGAAATTTCCGAGCAATACTCTTTCTTTTCTTCATCAAATCACCAAGGTAAACAAAAGGGATGGTGTATAACAACAAACCATCGTTGATTTGAACTTATTCATCCCTGTTCTTACTCTGTTTATGACTGAATGGGTATTTTAGAATTTTCAAAATCAAAACCCATCTAATGGTGTATTTTAAGAGTAAATCATGGTCGAAATGAGGTTTTGAGCACATACAAACGGTTTGATGTACACATTAGACTCAAACATCGAGTGATTTTGTGACTTTGGAAGAGGGTTTTGTAGATGTTAATGTAACCATTCGAACAGTTGTCTAAATCAAAGTTTTCTGGTTTAAAGTTGTTTCTTAAGCCCATTACATGGAAAAGAAGTGAATGTGGTTAAATTCCAAGTTGAGTGGTACAAACTTTGAGTCGATAAGCACACGTTTTGACCAAAAATCGATCTTCAATTTGATTGTCGGATGATTGAAGTTTGAATCATCCGACTTTCGGATGAGTTTGGTCTATCCGACTTTCGGATGAGTGAGTTCATGCGACTTTCGCTTGAACAAATCCTATCCGACCTTCGAATAACCAAGTTCATGCGACTTTCACTTGATTAAGTCCATCCAACGTTCAGATACATGTAACCTATGCGACTTTCACATGATTAATCCCATCCGACTTTCACATAGTTGATTGTTGTGAAAAATGTTAATTGTTGAATCATGCGACTTTCGAATGAACAAACATGTCCACGCGACTTTCGGACTAAACAAGTTCATGCGACTTTCAAATGAATGAATAAGTCCATGCGACTTTTGGAATGATTTTAACCATACGAGTTTCATATGAGAAAAAAGTTCATGCGACTTTCGAATGAATGAATAAGTCCATCCGACCTTTGGAATGATTTTAACCAGCGACTCTCAAATGCACAAACAACTCCATGCGACTTTCATTGTGACACAAACCCATGCAACTTTTGAATGACTATGTGATCCTACTCTCAACACTTAGTGAATTTTGTTAAAATTTTCAAATACATTTCAATTCAAAGGTCAAAGTCCACACATAAGTCAAAGTCAAAGTCATTTTTCACATGTGAAATTCACTAACACCGAATCAAACACATTCACATGTGAATGCCATCACTTAACACTTAGTCATAAATGTCCAACTAATGTGATTTTATCTACTTGTTACAGATGGCAGCAAACCAACCAGCTTAACCACTTCCCGAGGAGAGACTAGTCCCTGCTGACGAGCGTCTCGAAACCAGAGCAACAACCTATACTTTGACCCCGAAGCTGACACCAAAATTCCCCTAGTCACAGAATTCATCTGAGCTCATCCCTTACGCCAAGCCATAACCAAAAACCCAAACACTTCCCCTATCCATGTACCAGAAATCTATCTTCAACAGCTGTGGTATACTTTCATGAAGGGAGTTACACGCTTGGGACACCAATGCATCCGTGGCAGAATCAAAAACGTTTGTTTGACCCTCTCAGCTATCAGACTCCATAACATGCTGAATTTACCCGGAGCCGACACTACCCTGATTAAACAGAATTTGACGAAGCTCTGGGGCTTGATGATTGGAGCTCATTCATAGGCTCGGCTATGATGACGAACTTAACCAGATCCACCGGTTCAAAAGGACAAACCTGGTCCCTCTTTGGCAGACTCTTGCAACAATCATCTTTCGCACGCTCACTGGTATCCACAAGGGTACACATGGAGGTTCTTACTATTATCTGCTACTACTGGCAGGTGTGGCATACCACATGCATCTGGACTATGCCACTATTATTTTCGAGGATATTGTCCGAATGGTCAATGAAAAGACCACCACCCGACGAAAAGCGTTCATACCGTTTCAGCGGTTTTTGACAATCATGTTGGCTACTGACTTGGAAGGCTACCACACCATTCCTCGCAGACTGGAAAATCCACAAGTTCCTGTGCAATGCATTGCTAGATTCTTAAGGATCCGGGACTTTCCTAATATTGTGCCTATGCAGGTGCCAACAGCTCTACTTCGCATGCTAAATCAGGAGAGTGAGATAGTGAGGGAGTATCTAAGAGAGAATAGGATAGCTCCGATGGCGCAACCAGAGCCGGTTGTGCCTACCCCAGGAGCTGTAGAGCCCGGTGAGGGTCCTAGTAGTCTAGGAGCTCGTGAGCACAGGGGTGCCTCGATCAGGGGTGAGCAAGAGAGAGAAAATGAAAGTAAGCAGGGCGGTGGAAGTGGTGAGGGAGGTGATACACACGAGAATGAGGGTGATCACACCGGATCTACATTCAGCCAATTAAATATCAGTGATTCTGAGGCCTCCGCTAGCGACAAATCCGTGAGTAAGTCCTCGTTAGAACGGACGGAAACAGAGACCGAAGCAACCCCATGGCGCCAGAGCAACAAGCTGTCCCTGTTGAGTCTACTGGGACTTGGCAGATGTCGGAAGCTCCTGAAAACATACACCAAAGCCTGTCTGAAATATCTGCTACATTTAAAGGTGATGTGTTTGGAGAAGAAGTTAAAACGGTAGAGAATGAGAAAGAAAAAGAGGAGAGTGAGGGATCTCCAGCCGTAAAAAGTCGGGCAACCACATCCACGACCGGTCTAGACACTCTTTAGACTGGTATTGAAAAAGACACTAGCATCCCACCAGTGCAAGCACAACCCCCACCAGCCACTCAGCTCTCACTCAAATGGGAGTTGTTTCATTCCACAGGGACTCAACACAAATGCAGTCGGCGGCTCATTCGGAGTTCGCCAGCTTTGAAATCACTGGACAATCTCCCCCGTCCACATCTTTCTTTCGCTCACAATTGAGTCTAGCACCCACTCGTCAACCAATCAGTATCTTTGCTAGGACACGATCATCAACTGCGCATCTTTGTGATGTCGCCGGAACAATCGTAGCGGCATCCCGTAGTGGTGTGTCGCGAGGATCGAGTGGAAGTCCCACCGGTGCCTCCACTATGCCAGCACTGAGAATGGGCCACAGGGTTTCTCCAACTCCTGTGAGAACCGGGCCTTTGTGTGAGCTCGGGGTTAGCACCGAACTGAGAATCTACATGGATTCGAAATTCTCCCACCTCGAATCAAATTTAAAAGATTTTGTTAATACCCTCCTTCAATCAGAAATCAACTCCCTTAAAGCTCAAATTCAACATCTTGACAATAAACCACCCACCGTCGTTGAGAGAGATTACACAATCGATGAATTCAAGGACCTGCTTCATGCCAAACTCAACAATGTTGTTCTCAACAACCCCAAACCCCACCTTCTAGCTCTAACACTTTCCAAGACACTATCCTACAGGCACTCAATTCCCTAATCATTGATATCCTGATTTGAACTTTGTGTGACTTTAATTGAATAAAGTTGACCTATATTCACTAATTTAACCCAAGTATAATATATTCATGGAGAAATGTTGACCATTCGTGAGCATAGTTAAACAATTTAACAAAAGGTTCGCTCATGGTTATAGTGTGTGTGTGTGTGTGTGCGTGCGCGCGTTTGTGTATGAACAATCGATTGAACATAAGTAGAAATCCACGAAAAGCCACTATCTCACATATTTGACATGTTTGACTTGTTTGAACAAAGTAGGAACTCATTTGACCATATTCTCGTTCTATTCACCTATATGAATAAATACGACCTTCATTTATCATTGTTCATTATTGAAGTATTTGAACATATTTTGCTATTGTATATTAATTTCAAAAGTTTTTTTTGTGTGTATTAAACTTTTAATTTATTTCTATTGTATATATCTTGGAAACATAAAAAGGAAAATAAGTTTAAGTTTAGTATATACAATAGAAAGTTTAACACACGATAGTGACAAATTTGAAGTCCAGCACACACAAAAAACTATCAAAATTTGATACACAGAAAAGTAAAAAGGAGTAAAATTAGATACATTCTAAAAAACTCTACCCTGTAAACTTTTAAATGAAATACTTATTAAAAAGGATCTCTTTAAAATAAAATAAAATAAGGAAAACAAAATTAAAAGAAAATAAAAGAACTAAGAATGTTAGAAAATAAAGAAAAAAAACTACAGACTACATATTAGATTAATTAAATTAACCTAATAATAATAAATACTAAATACTAAGGGAAAAAATTAAAAAAGGTGCCACCTACTAGAAGAAGTAAAAAAGAAAATTAAAGTGGATTAGAAGACAGCATAGTTGCACAAAAATATTTGACAAACATATCTTTTTTCATTAAAAATAAATATAAACGACAAAAAATAAAATGACTGGTTTACAATGTTTCTTGCAGTTCTCAATTCTCATTTGAACTGCTTTATATATATACATACATATATATATATATATGTGTGTGTGTGTGTCAGCATGGTCGTGTGGATTAGAAAACAGCATAGTTGCACAAAAATATTTGACAAACATATCTTTTTTCATTAAAAATAAATATAAAAGAGAAAATATAAAATGACTGGTTTACAATGTTTCTTGCAGTTCTCAATTCTTATTTGAACCGTTTTATATACATACATATATATATATATATATATGTGTGTGTCTATTGATTTGGTTATAAACAATATATATGTGTGTGTCTTATTGATTTTGTTATATTATTTATTTGGTTAATAAAAGTTTGCTCTTCAGAAATATCAAAATGATATTCTTAATTAAGAGAATAGTATATATCACATCCATATTTTTTACGGGGTTTATTTCACGGAATATTAATCAATTTTGAAAAGTGTTTCAACAATGTTACTTATAGGTTATTTCACAATGTAATGAGTAGGCTTGGTAGAACACTTTTCAAACTTTGTTAATATTTTGTAAATTTTCTTCTTTTTATGATTCATAATACAGGCCGGGGGAAGAAAAAACTGAGCAGAGCACTACACACTTAAGCGAAAACATATCGTCTAGCTTTTATTGTAGAAAGATAGATAGGACATGATTATTGTTAACGAACTCATGGTAACAAGCTTATTTATATGTCTTCACAGCATACGTTCAAGTGCTGTATGACTAGTGTCCGTAATTAACTAATTACTTAATTACAAAGCTGAAATCAATTGTGAGTTTGTGCCTTCTGAGCTTGTTTGTATGCAGCTGCCTCTTTAAGAGTGCTGCAACACTTGCATACGTAATCACAACAACGGCCATACTTGCAGCTTCCAGAAGGAGGAGGATTGGTGGGATAATGAGGAGGATCTGTGTCTTGTAAAAGAGCTGCATCATTTAATTTACATAAGTATAATTTATATTTTTAAAAACAAATTTTCTTTATTCGGGTTCGTCCGGGGTGTGAGCCTTTTGGCTTTAATGTCCAGAGTATTATCCGTGAGCAACTCTTGATTGAAACCCCTCGAATCCATTGACCTTCCCAATGGGAGCAAGTGGACTATCTAGTAGACCACCAAGATTATGGTTATAGAGTTGTGTTCAATAAATTTTATGTAAAAAACATAGTACTAAAATTTTAATATTCAATCACAAGTGATTCGGTATACAATCACATATGATTTGTAAAAACATCATATGTGAATTACGAAAATGTCACTCTGCCTAAAATTTTAAAATGCAATCTGGACAATTGATGTCATTAATTCAAAGCCTAAAATTAGTCTATTAGGACTATATTTAAGTATTGACTATATTGAACATTCTTCTATGGTTATAAATGTAATTTACATAAAATAGATAAATATGTGCGTGAATATTGGTTATGTCGTAAATCTTTATACATATTCTAGTGAAAGTACGTATTACAAAAACTATGATTTACTCACTCCTGTCATGGCTGGAGGCCAATTTCCTGGCTGCGTCAACTTCAGAGGTAATGAGGAGAACAGTGGCCAAAGCAAGGACAATAAGAAGAAATTTCTTCGAAAGCATTTTTAACTAGTTACTCTAAAAAAAAGGTAATATATATGAAAGAAGAATGAAGAAACGAGTGTTCTTTCTTGTCTATTTATACAAGAACTTGAAATCATATTTGGAGATATTATTGCTAATCGGTTTGACTGATGAGGAGTGGCCGGGTCAAACTTTGATACCCTTTGACATAATGTATCCATTCTTATATATATATTTACATCAATATATATATGTGTGTGTCTTATTGATTTGGTTATATTGTTTATTTGGTTAATAAAAGTTTGCTTTTCAGAAATATCAAAATAATATTCTTAATTAAGAGAATAGTATATATCCCATCCATATTTTTATGGGGTTTATTTCACGGAATATTAATCAATTTTGAAAATTGTTTCAACAAGGTTACTTATAGGTTATTTCACAATGTAAAATAACGAGGGGAGTAGTCTTTGTAGAACACTTTTCAAACTTGGTTAATATTTTGTAAATTTTCTTCTTTTTATGATTCATAATACAGGCCGGGGGAGTAAAAAACTGAGCAGTAAGCACTACACACTTAAGCAAAAACATATGGTCTAGCTTTTAATGTAGAAACATATATAGGACATGATTATTGTTAACGAACTCATGGTACAAGCTTACTTATGTCTTCGCAACATACGTTCAACAAGGCTGAAATCAATTGTGAGTTTGTGCCTTCTGAGCTTGTTTGTATGCAGCTGCTTCTTCAAGAGTGCCGCAACACTTACATAAGTAATCACAACAACGGCCAAACTTGCTACAGGATAAAGCTTTAAGACCCAAGCTTCAAGACCCTTTTTATAAAACCGGCTTTAAAAGGTCATCAAGAACGCTTTTTCAGTATTAGGTCTTAAAAAACCAATAAATTTGGCGCCTAGACATTAATCTTTAAGACCGGTTTTAGGAAATCGGTCTCAAAAAACCAACAAATTAGGCACCCTATCCTTCTAGACCGGTTGTAAACGGGTCTGTAAGTCATCCTGCGTGCGAGTCTGAACACCTAACCTTCTAGACCGGTTGAAAACACTTTCTAGACCGGTTGTAAACCGGACTATACGTCATTATGGCCGCATATTACAACCTAAGTTTCTAGACCGGTAAAAAGGGATTTGTATACTCCAAATTTCATGATCCTAACGTAACTGATTTTTAATATACTCCCAGATTTTATCTATACTTAATTGATATTCAAAATTATCATAGATTCATATATATATATATATATATATATATCCATTATCTATATATCTATATAAGCATATATATATCTCTTCATATCTCCGCCTAAAACCTTCCTACCTCCTTTTATTTTGTATTTGCTTATAGTTTATTCCTTGAGTATCCAATAAAGCATAAGGTATAAATTTTATTCATATATTAGTATTTATTAGTTTTTTTAATTCTTTTTTGTGTTTTATTTCTTGAGGACTTGTCAATTGTATAACTATTAATATAGAATTATCTAAGGCATAATATTGACTTCTTCGTCTTTATTTTTTTTCTTTTGTTCTATATTTACAATACGTTATTGGCACGTAGCTCTTGTAGAAGTAGAACGAAGCTCATCAATAAGAACTATATACACGATTAGCCAAAGGAAAAATACGAGATTCGGCTATTAAGGTAAAAAAATTTGTTTTGTATTTTTAATATATATAATTGTTAGATCCAGAAATTAGGTACATTTGTAACCATGAAGTAATCTTCATTACTAAATAACAATCACATAGGCATCCATAAATATTAATCAGTTAACAATTTTAATATATAATTAATAAAAATACTAAATAACAATATTATATATGTGTGTGTGTAAACATTAGCAACTTTCTACACCGGTTATTAACCGGTCTATAAGCCATCTTTAAG
>JARJIL010000221.1:5000-14494 GCA_038502395.1 Dittrichia graveolens | reverse complement strand
CCCTAAACCCTAAACCCTAAACCCTAAACCCTAAACCCTAAACCCTAAACCCTAAACCCTAAACCCTAAACCCTAAACCCTAAACCCTAACCCTAAACCCTAAACCCTAAACCCTAAACCCTAAACCCTAAACCCTAAACCCTAAACCCTAAACCCTAAACCCTAAACCCTAAACCCTAAACCCTAAACCCTAAACCCTAAACCCTAAACCCTAAACCCTAAACCCTAAACCCTAAACCCTAAACCCTAAACCCTAAACCCTAAACCCTAAACCCTAAACCCTAAACCCTAAACCCTAAACCCTAAACCCTAAACCCTAAACCCTAAACCCTAAACCCTAAACCCTAAACCCTAAACCCTAAACCCTAAACCCTAAACCCTAAACCCTAAACCCTAAACCCTAAACCCTAAACCCTAAACCCTAAACCCTAAACCCTAAACCCTAAACCCTAAACCCTAAACCCTAAACCCTAAACCCTAAACCCTAAACCCTAAACCCTAAACCCTAAACCCTAAACCCTAAACCCTAAACCCTAAACCCTAAACCCTAAACCCTAAACCCTAAACCCTAAACCCTAAACCCTAAACCCTAAACCCTAAACCCTAAACCCTAAACCCTAAACCCTAAACCCTAAACCCTAAACCCTAAACCCTAAACCCTAAACCCTAAACCCTAAACCCTAAACCCTAAACCCTAAACCCTAAACCCTAAACCCTAAACCCTAAACCCTAAACCCTAAACCCTAAACCCTAAACCCTAAACCCTAAACCCTAAACCCTAAACCCTAAACCCTAAACCCTAAACCCTAAACCCTAAACCCTAAACCCTAAACCCTAAACCCTAAACCCTAAACCCTAAACCCTAAACCCTAAACCCTAAACCCTAAACCCTAAACCCTAAACCCTAAACCCTAAACCCTAAACCCTAAACCCTAAACCCTAAACCCTAAACCCTAAACCCTAAACCCTAAACCCTAAACCCTAAACCCTAAACCCTAAACCCTAAACCCTAAACCCTAAACCCTAAACCCTAAACCCTAAACCCTAAACCCTAAACCCTAAACCCTAAACCCTAAACCCTAAACCCTAAACCCTAAACCCTAAACCCTAAACCCTAAACCCTAAACCCTAAACCCTAAACCCTAAACCCTAAACCCTAAACCCTAAACCCTAAACCCTAAACCCTAAACCCTAAACCCTAAACCCTAAACCCTAAACCCTAAACCCTAAACCCTAAACCCTAAACCCTAAACCCTAAACCCTAAACCCTAAACCCTAAACCCTAAACCCTAAACCCTAAACCCTAAACCCTAAACCCTAAACCCTAAACCCTAAACCCTAAACCCTAAACCCTAAACCCTAAACCCTAAACCCTAAACCCTAAACCCTAAACCCTAAACCCTAAACCCTAAACCCTAAACCCTAAACCCTAAACCCTAAACCCTAAACCCTAAACCCTAAACCCTAAACCCTAAACCCTAAACCCTAAACCCTAAACCCTAAACCCTAAACCCTAAACCCTAAACCCTAAACCCTAAACCCTAAACCCTAAACCCTAAACCCTAAACCCTAAACCCTAAACCCTAAACCCTAAACCCTAAACCCTAAACCCTAAACCCTAAACCCTAAACCCTAAACCCTAAACCCTAAACCCTAAACCCTAAACCCTAAACCCTAAACCCTAAACCCTAAACCCTAAACCCTAAACCCTAAACCCTAAACCCTAAACCCTAAACCCTAAACCCTAAACCCTAAACCCTAAACCCTAAACCCTAAACCCTAAACCCTAAACCCTAAACCCTAAACCCTAAACCCTAAACCCTAAACCCTAACCCTAAACCCTAAACCCTAAACCCTAAACCCTAAACCCTAAACCCTAAACCCTAAACCCTAAACCCTAAACCCTAAACCCTAAACCCTAAACCCTAAACCCTAAACCCTAAACCCTAAACCCTAAACCCTAAACCCTAAACCCTAAACCCTAAACCCTAAACCCTAAACCCTAAACCCTAAACCCTAAACCCTAAACCCTAAACCCTAAACCCTAAACCCTAAACCCTAAACCCTAAACCCTAAACCCTAAACCCTAAACCCTAAACCCTAAACCCTAAACCCTAAACCCTAAACCCTAAACCCTAAACCCTAAACCCTAAACCCTAAACCCTAAACCCTAAACCCTAAACCCTAAACCCTAAACCCTAAACCCTAAACCCTAAACCCTAAACCCTAAACCCTAAACCCTAAACCCTAAACCCTAAACCCTAAACCCTAAACCCTAAACCCTAAACCCTAAACCCTAAACCCTAAACCCTAAACCCTAAACCCTAAACCCTAAACCCTAAACCCTAAACCCTAAACCCTAAACCCTAAACCCTAAACCCTAAACCCTAAACCCTAAACCCTAAACCCTAAACCCTAAACCCTAAACCCTAAACCCTAAACCCTAAACCCTAAACCCTAAACCCTAAACCCTAAACCCTAAACCCTAAACCCTAAACCCTAAACCCTAAACCCTAAACCCTAAACCCTAAACCCTAAACCCTAAACCCTAAACCCTAAACCCTAAACCCTAAACCCTAAACCCTAAACCCTAAACCCTAAACCCTAAACCCTAAACCCTAAACCCTAAACCCTAAACCCTAAACCCTAAACCCTAAACCCTAAACCCTAAACCCTAAACCCTAAACCCTAAACCCTAAACCCTAAACCCTAAACCCTAAACCCTAAACCCTAAACCCTAAACCCTAAACCCTAAACCCTAAACCCTAAACCCTAAACCCTAAACCCTAAACCCTAAACCCTAAACCCTAAACCCTAAACCCTAAACCCTAAACCCTAAACCCTAAACCCTAAACCCTAAACCCTAAACCCTAAACCCTAAACCCTAAACCCTAAACCCTAAACCCTAAACCCTAAACCCTAAACCCTAAACCCTAAACCCTAAACCCTAAACCCTAAACCCTAAACCCTAAACCCTAAACCCTAAACCCTAAACCCTAAACCCTAAACCCTAAACCCTAAACCCTAAACCCTAAACCCTAAACCCTAAACCCTAAACCCTAAACCCTAAACCCTAAACCCTAAACCCTAAACCCTAAACCCTAAACCCTAAACCCTAAACCCTAAACCCTAAACCCTAAACCCTAAACCCTAAACCCTAAACCCTAAACCCTAAACCCTAAACCCTAAACCCTAAACCCTAAACCCTAAACCCTAAACCCTAAACCCTAAACCCTAAACCCTAAACCCTAAACCCTAAACCCTAAACCCTAAACCCTAAACCCTAAACCCTAAACCCTAAACCCTAAACCCTAAACCCTAAACCCTAAACCCTAAACCCTAAACCCTAAACCCTAAACCCTAAACCCTAAACCCTAAACCCTAAACCCTAAACCCTAAACCCTAAACCCTAAACCCTAAACCCTAAACCCTAAACCCTAAACCCTAAACCCTAAACCCTAAACCCTAAACCCTAAACCCTAAACCCTAAACCCTAAACCCTAAACCCTAAACCCTAAACCCTAAACCCTAAACCCTAAACCCTAAACCCTAAACCCTAAACCCTAAACCCTAAACCCTAAACCCTAAACCCTAAACCCTAAACCCTAAACCCTAAACCCTAAACCCTAAACCCTAAACCCTAAACCCTAAACCCTAAACCCTAAACCCTAAACCCTAAACCCTAAACCCTAAACCCTAAACCCTAAACCCTAAACCCTAAACCCTAAACCCTAAACCCTAAACCCTAAACCCTAAACCCTAAACCCTAAACCCTAAACCCTAAACCCTAAACCCTAAACCCTAAACCCTAAACCCTAAACCCTAAACCCTAAACCCTAAACCCTAAACCCTAAACCCTAAACCCTAAACCCTAAACCCTAAACCCTAAACCCTAAACCCTAAACCCTAAACCCTAAACCCTAAACCCTAAACCCTAAACCCTAAACCCTAAACCCTAAACCCTAAACCCTAAACCCTAAACCCTAAACCCTAAACCCTAAACCCTAAACCCTAAACCCTAAACCCTAAACCCTAAACCCTAAACCCTAAACCCTAAACCCTAAACCCTAAACCCTAAACCCTAAACCCTAAACCCTAAACCCTAAACCCTAAACCCTAAACCCTAAACCCTAAACCCTAAACCCTAAACCCTAAACCCTAAACCCTAAACCCTAAACCCTAAACCCTAAACCCTAAACCCTAAACCCTAAACCCTAAACCCTAAACCCTAAACCCTAAACCCTAAACCCTAAACCCTAAACCCTAAACCCTAAACCCTAAACCCTAAACCCTAAACCCTAAACCCTAAACCCTAAACCCTAAACCCTAAACCCTAAACCCTAAACCCTAAACCCTAAACCCTAAACCCTAAACCCTAAACCCTAAACCCTAAACCCTAAACCCTAAACCCTAAACCCTAAACCCTAAACCCTAAACCCTAAACCCTAAACCCTAAACCCTAAACCCTAAACCCTAAACCCTAAACCCTAAACCCTAAACCCTAAACCCTAAACCCTAAACCCTAAACCCTAAACCCTAAACCCTAAACCCTAAACCCTAAACCCTAAACCCTAAACCCTAAACCCTAAACCCTAAACCCTAAACCCTAAACCCTAAACCCTAAACCCTAAACCCTAAACCCTAAACCCTAAACCCTAAACCCTAAACCCTAAACCCTAAACCCTAAACCCTAAACCCTAAACCCTAAACCCTAAACCCTAAACCCTAAACCCTAAACCCTAAACCCTAAACCCTAAACCCTAAACCCTAAACCCTAAACCCTAAACCCTAAACCCTAAACCCTAAACCCTAAACCCTAAACCCTAAACCCTAAACCCTAAACCCTAAACCCTAAACCCTAAACCCTAAACCCTAAACCCTAAACCCTAAACCCTAAACCCTAAACCCTAAACCCTAAACCCTAAACCCTAAACCCTAAACCCTAAACCCTAAACCCTAAACCCTAAACCCTAAACCCTAAACCCTAAACCCTAAACCCTAAACCCTAAACCCTAAACCCTAAACCCTAAACCCTAAACCCTAAACCCTAAACCCTAAACCCTAAACCCTAAACCCTAAACCCTAAACCCTAAACCCTAAACCCTAAACCCTAAACCCTAAACCCTAAACCCTAAACCCTAAACCCTAAACCCTAAACCCTAAACCCTAAACCCTAAACCCTAAACCCTAAACCCTAAACCCTAAACCCTAAACCCTAAACCCTAAACCCTAAACCCTAAACCCTAAACCCTAAACCCTAAACCCTAAACCCTAAACCCTAAACCCTAAACCCTAAACCCTAAACCCTAAACCCTAAACCCTAAACCCTAAACCCTAAACCCTAAACCCTAAACCCTAAACCCTAAACCCTAAACCCTAAACCCTAAACCCTAAACCCTAAACCCTAAACCCTAAACCCTAAACCCTAAACCCTAAACCCTAAACCCTAAACCCTAAACCCTAAACCCTAAACCCTAAACCCTAAACCCTAAACCCTAAACCCTAAACCCTAAACCCTAAACCCTAAACCCTAAACCCTAAACCCTAAACCCTAAACCCTAAACCCTAAACCCTAAACCCTAAACCCTAAACCCTAAACCCTAAACCCTAAACCCTAAACCCTAAACCCTAAACCCTAAACCCTAAACCCTAAACCCTAAACCCTAAACCCTAAACCCTAAACCCTAAACCCTAAACCCTAAACCCTAAACCCTAAACCCTAAACCCTAAACCCTAAACCCTAAACCCTAAACCCTAAACCCTAAACCCTAAACCCTAAACCCTAAACCCTAAACCCTAAACCCTAAACCCTAAACCCTAAACCCTAAACCCTAAACCCTAAACCCTAAACCCTAAACCCTAAACCCTAAACCCTAAACCCTAAACCCTAAACCCTAAACCCTAAACCCTAAACCCTAAACCCTAAACCCTAAACCCTAAACCCTAAACCCTAAACCCTAAACCCTAAACCCTAAACCCTAAACCCTAAACCCTAAACCCTAAACCCTAAACCCTAAACCCTAAACCCTAAACCCTAAACCCTAAACCCTAAACCCTAAACCCTAAACCCTAAACCCTAAACCCTAAACCCTAAACCCTAAACCCTAAACCCTAAACCCTAAACCCTAAACCCTAAACCCTAAACCCTAAACCCTAAACCCTAAACCCTAAACCCTAAACCCTAAACCCTAAACCCTAAACCCTAAACCCTAAACCCTAAACCCTAAACCCTAAACCCTAAACCCTAAACCCTAAACCCTAAACCCTAAACCCTAAACCCTAAACCCTAAACCCTAAACCCTAAACCCTAAACCCTAAACCCTAAACCCTAAACCCTAAACCCTAAACCCTAAACCCTAAACCCTAAACCCTAAACCCTAAACCCTAAACCCTAAACCCTAAACCCTAAACCCTAAACCCTAAACCCTAAACCCTAAACCCTAAACCCTAAACCCTAAACCCTAAACCCTAAACCCTAAACCCTAAACCCTAAACCCTAAACCCTAAACCCTAAACCCTAAACCCTAAACCCTAAACCCTAAACCCTAAACCCTAAACCCTAAACCCTAAACCCTAAACCCTAAACCCTAAACCCTAAACCCTAAACCCTAAACCCTAAACCCTAAACCCTAAACCCTAAACCCTAAACCCTAAACCCTAAACCCTAAACCCTAAACCCTAAACCCTAAACCCTAAACCCTAAACCCTAAACCCTAAACCCTAAACCCTAAACCCTAAACCCTAAACCCTAAACCCTAAACCCTAAACCCTAAACCCTAAACCCTAAACCCTAAACCCTAAACCCTAAACCCTAAACCCTAAACCCTAAACCCTAAACCCTAAACCCTAAACCCTAAACCCTAAACCCTAAACCCTAAACCCTAAACCCTAAACCCTAAACCCTAAACCCTAAACCCTAAACCCTAAACCCTAAACCCTAAACCCTAAACCCTAAACCCTAAACCCTAAACCCTAAACCCTAAACCCTAAACCCTAAACCCTAAACCCTAAACCCTAAACCCTAAACCCTAAACCCTAAACCCTAAACCCTAAACCCTAAACCCTAAACCCTAAACCCTAAACCCTAAACCCTAAACCCTAAACCCTAAACCCTAAACCCTAAACCCTAAACCCTAAACCCTAAACCCTAAACCCTAAACCCTAAACCCTAAACCCTAAACCCTAAACCCTAAACCCTAAACCCTAAACCCTAAACCCTAAACCCTAAACCCTAAACCCTAAACCCTAAACCCTAAACCCTAAACCCTAAACCCTAAACCCTAAACCCTAAACCCTAAACCCTAAACCCTAAACCCTAAACCCTAAACCCTAAACCCTAAACCCTAAACCCTAAACCCTAAACCCTAAACCCTAAACCCTAAACCCTAAACCCTAAACCCTAAACCCTAAACCCTAAACCCTAAACCCTAAACCCTAAACCCTAAACCCTAAACCCTAAACCCTAAACCCTAAACCCTAAACCCTAAACCCTAAACCCTAAACCCTAAACCCTAAACCCTAAACCCTAAACCCTAAACCCTAAACCCTAAACCCTAAACCCTAAACCCTAAACCCTAAACCCTAAACCCTAAACCCTAAACCCTAAACCCTAAACCCTAAACCCTAAACCCTAAACCCTAAACCCTAAACCCTAAACCCTAAACCCTAAACCCTAAACCCTAAACCCTAAACCCTAAACCCTAAACCCTAAACCCTAAACCCTAAACCCTAAACCCTAAACCCTAAACCCTAAACCCTAAACCCTAAACCCTAAACCCTAAACCCTAAACCCTAAACCCTAAACCCTAAACCCTAAACCCTAAACCCTAAACCCTAAACCCTAAACCCTAAACCCTAAACCCTAAACCCTAAACCCTAAACCCTAAACCCTAAACCCTAAACCCTAAACCCTAAACCCTAAACCCTAAACCCTAAACCCTAAACCCTAAACCCTAAACCCTAAACCCTAAACCCTAAACCCTAAACCCTAAACCCTAAACCCTAAACCCTAAACCCTAAACCCTAAACCCTAAACCCTAAACCCTAAACCCTAAACCCTAAACCCTAAACCCTAAACCCTAAACCCTAAACCCTAAACCCTAAACCCTAAACCCTAAACCCTAAACCCTAAACCCTAAACCCTAAACCCTAAACCCTAAACCCTAAACCCTAAACCCTAAACCCTAAACCCTAAACCCTAAACCCTAAACCCTAAACCCTAAACCCTAAACCCTAAACCCTAAACCCTAAACCCTAAACCCTAAACCCTAAACCCTAAACCCTAAACCCTAAACCCTAAACCCTAAACCCTAAACCCTAAACCCTAAACCCTAAACCCTAAACCCTAAACCCTAAACCCTAAACCCTAAACCCTAAACCCTAAACCCTAAACCCTAAACCCTAAACCCTAAACCCTAAACCCTAAACCCTAAACCCTAAACCCTAAACCCTAAACCCTAAACCCTAAACCCTAAACCCTAAACCCTAAACCCTAAACCCTAAACCCTAAACCCTAAACCCTAAACCCTAAACCCTAAACCCTAAACCCTAAACCCTAAACCCTAAACCCTAAACCCTAAACCCTAAACCCTAAACCCTAAACCCTAAACCCTAAACCCTAAACCCTAAACCCTAAACCCTAAACCCTAAACCCTAAACCCTAAACCCTAAACCCTAAACCCTAAACCCTAAACCCTAAACCCTAAACCCTAAACCCTAAACCCTAAACCCTAAACCCTAAACCCTAAACCCTAAACCCTAAACCCTAAACCCTAAACCCTAAACCCTAAACCCTAAACCCTAAACCCTAAACCCTAAACCCTAAACCCTAAACCCTAAACCCTAAACCCTAAACCCTAAACCCTAAACCCTAAACCCTAAACCCTAAACCCTAAACCCTAAACCCTAAACCCTAAACCCTAAACCCTAAACCCTAAACCCTAAACCCTAAACCCTAAACCCTAAACCCTAAACCCTAAACCCTAAACCCTAAACCCTAAACCCTAAACCCTAAACCCTAAACCCTAAACCCTAAACCCTAAACCCTAAACCCTAAACCCTAAACCCTAAACCCTAAACCCTAAACCCTAAACCCTAAACCCTAAACCCTAAACCCTAAACCCTAAACCCTAAACCCTAAACCCTAAACCCTAAACCCTAAACCCTAAACCCTAAACCCTAAACCCTAAACCCTAAACCCTAAACCCTAAACCCTAAACCCTAAACCCTAAACCCTAAACCCTAAACCCTAAACCCTAAACCCTAAACCCTAAACCCTAAACCCTAAACCCTAAACCCTAAACCCTAAACCCTAAACCCTAAACCCTAAACCCTAAACCCTAAACCCTAAACCCTAAACCCTAAACCCTAAACCCTAAACCCTAAACCCTAAACCCTAAACCCTAAACCCTAAACCCTAAACCCTAAACCCTAAACCCTAAACCCTAAACCCTAAACCCTAAACCCTAAACCCTAAACCCTAAACCCTAAACCCT
>JARJIL010000220.1:7500-12500 GCA_038502395.1 Dittrichia graveolens | reverse complement strand
CCCTAAACCCTAAACCCTAAACCCTAAACCCTAAACCCTAAACCCTAAACCCTAAACCCTAAACCCTAAACCCTAAACCCTAAACCCTAAACCCTAAACCCTAAACCCTAAACCCTAAACCCTAAACCCTAAACCCTAAACCCTAAACCCTAAACCCTAAACCCTAAACCCTAAACCCTAAACCCTAAACCCTAAACCCTAAACCCTAAACCCTAAACCCTAAACCCTAAACCCTAAACCCTAAACCCTAAACCCTAAACCCTAAACCCTAAACCCTAAACCCTAAACCCTAAACCCTAAACCCTAAACCCTAAACCCTAAACCCTAAACCCTAAACCCTAAACCCTAAACCCTAAACCCTAAACCCTAAACCCTAAACCCTAAACCCTAAACCCTAAACCCTAAACCCTAAACCCTAAACCCTAAACCCTAAACCCTAAACCCTAAACCCTAAACCCTAAACCCTAAACCCTAAACCCTAAACCCTAAACCCTAAACCCTAAACCCTAAACCCTAAACCCTAAACCCTAAACCCTAAACCCTAAACCCTAAACCCTAAACCCTAAACCCTAAACCCTAAACCCTAAACCCTAAACCCTAAACCCTAAACCCTAAACCCTAAACCCTAAACCCTAAACCCTAAACCCTAAACCCTAAACCCTAAACCCTAAACCCTAAACCCTAAACCCTAAACCCTAAACCCTAAACCCTAAACCCTAAACCCTAAACCCTAAACCCTAAACCCTAAACCCTAAACCCTAAACCCTAAACCCTAAACCCTAAACCCTAAACCCTAAACCCTAAACCCTAAACCCTAAACCCTAAACCCTAAACCCTAAACCCTAAACCCTAAACCCTAAACCCTAAACCCTAAACCCTAAACCCTAAACCCTAAACCCTAAACCCTAAACCCTAAACCCTAAACCCTAAACCCTAAACCCTAAACCCTAAACCCTAAACCCTAAACCCTAAACCCTAAACCCTAAACCCTAAACCCTAAACCCTAAACCCTAAACCCTAAACCCTAAACCCTAAACCCTAAACCCTAAACCCTAAACCCTAAACCCTAAACCCTAAACCCTAAACCCTAAACCCTAAACCCTAAACCCTAAACCCTAAACCCTAAACCCTAAACCCTAAACCCTAAACCCTAAACCCTAAACCCTAAACCCTAAACCCTAAACCCTAAACCCTAAACCCTAAACCCTAAACCCTAAACCCTAAACCCTAAACCCTAAACCCTAAACCCTAAACCCTAAACCCTAAACCCTAAACCCTAAACCCTAAACCCTAAACCCTAAACCCTAAACCCTAAACCCTAAACCCTAAACCCTAAACCCTAAACCCTAAACCCTAAACCCTAAACCCTAAACCCTAAACCCTAAACCCTAAACCCTAAACCCTAAACCCTAAACCCTAAACCCTAAACCCTAAACCCTAAACCCTAAACCCTAAACCCTAAACCCTAAACCCTAAACCCTAAACCCTAAACCCTAAACCCTAAACCCTAAACCCTAAACCCTAAACCCTAAACCCTAAACCCTAAACCCTAAACCCTAAACCCTAAACCCTAAACCCTAAACCCTAAACCCTAAACCCTAAACCCTAAACCCTAAACCCTAAACCCTAAACCCTAAACCCTAAACCCTAAACCCTAAACCCTAAACCCTAAACCCTAAACCCTAAACCCTAAACCCTAAACCCTAAACCCTAAACCCTAAACCCTAAACCCTAAACCCTAAACCCTAAACCCTAAACCCTAAACCCTAAACCCTAAACCCTAAACCCTAAACCCTAAACCCTAAACCCTAAACCCTAAACCCTAAACCCTAAACCCTAAACCCTAAACCCTAAACCCTAAACCCTAAACCCTAAACCCTAAACCCTAAACCCTAAACCCTAAACCCTAAACCCTAAACCCTAAACCCTAAACCCTAAACCCTAAACCCTAAACCCTAAACCCTAAACCCTAAACCCTAAACCCTAAACCCTAAACCCTAAACCCTAAACCCTAAACCCTAAACCCTAAACCCTAAACCCTAAACCCTAAACCCTAAACCCTAAACCCTAAACCCTAAACCCTAAACCCTAAACCCTAAACCCTAAACCCTAAACCCTAAACCCTAAACCCTAAACCCTAAACCCTAAACCCTAAACCCTAAACCCTAAACCCTAAACCCTAAACCCTAAACCCTAAACCCTAAACCCTAAACCCTAAACCCTAAACCCTAAACCCTAAACCCTAAACCCTAAACCCTAAACCCTAAACCCTAAACCCTAAACCCTAAACCCTAAACCCTAAACCCTAAACCCTAAACCCTAAACCCTAAACCCTAAACCCTAAACCCTAAACCCTAAACCCTAAACCCTAAACCCTAAACCCTAAACCCTAAACCCTAAACCCTAAACCCTAAACCCTAAACCCTAAACCCTAAACCCTAAACCCTAAACCCTAAACCCTAAACCCTAAACCCTAAACCCTAAACCCTAAACCCTAAACCCTAAACCCTAAACCCTAAACCCTAAACCCTAAACCCTAAACCCTAAACCCTAAACCCTAAACCCTAAACCCTAAACCCTAAACCCTAAACCCTAAACCCTAAACCCTAAACCCTAAACCCTAAACCCTAAACCCTAAACCCTAAACCCTAAACCCTAAACCCTAAACCCTAAACCCTAAACCCTAAACCCTAAACCCTAAACCCTAAACCCTAAACCCTAAACCCTAAACCCTAAACCCTAAACCCTAAACCCTAAACCCTAAACCCTAAACCCTAAACCCTAAACCCTAAACCCTAAACCCTAAACCCTAAACCCTAAACCCTAAACCCTAAACCCTAAACCCTAAACCCTAAACCCTAAACCCTAAACCCTAAACCCTAAACCCTAAACCCTAAACCCTAAACCCTAAACCCTAAACCCTAAACCCTAAACCCTAAACCCTAAACCCTAAACCCTAAACCCTAAACCCTAAACCCTAAACCCTAAACCCTAAACCCTAAACCCTAAACCCTAAACCCTAAACCCTAAACCCTAAACCCTAAACCCTAAACCCTAAACCCTAAACCCTAAACCCTAAACCCTAAACCCTAAACCCTAAACCCTAAACCCTAAACCCTAAACCCTAAACCCTAAACCCTAAACCCTAAACCCTAAACCCTAAACCCTAAACCCTAAACCCTAAACCCTAAACCCTAAACCCTAAACCCTAAACCCTAAACCCTAAACCCTAAACCCTAAACCCTAAACCCTAAACCCTAAACCCTAAACCCTAAACCCTAAACCCTAAACCCTAAACCCTAAACCCTAAACCCTAAACCCTAAACCCTAAACCCTAAACCCTAAACCCTAAACCCTAAACCCTAAACCCTAAACCCTAAACCCTAAACCCTAAACCCTAAACCCTAAACCCTAAACCCTAAACCCTAAACCCTAAACCCTAAACCCTAAACCCTAAACCCTAAACCCTAAACCCTAAACCCTAAACCCTAAACCCTAAACCCTAAACCCTAAACCCTAAACCCTAAACCCTAAACCCTAAACCCTAAACCCTAAACCCTAAACCCTAAACCCTAAACCCTAAACCCTAAACCCTAAACCCTAAACCCTAAACCCTAAACCCTAAACCCTAAACCCTAAACCCTAAACCCTAAACCCTAAACCCTAAACCCTAAACCCTAAACCCTAAACCCTAAACCCTAAACCCTAAACCCTAAACCCTAAACCCTAAACCCTAAACCCTAAACCCTAAACCCTAAACCCTAAACCCTAAACCCTAAACCCTAAACCCTAAACCCTAAACCCTAAACCCTAAACCCTAAACCCTAAACCCTAAACCCTAAACCCTAAACCCTAAACCCTAAACCCTAAACCCTAAACCCTAAACCCTAAACCCTAAACCCTAAACCCTAAACCCTAAACCCTAAACCCTAAACCCTAAACCCTAAACCCTAAACCCTAAACCCTAAACCCTAAACCCTAAACCCTAAACCCTAAACCCTAAACCCTAAACCCTAAACCCTAAACCCTAAACCCTAAACCCTAAACCCTAAACCCTAAACCCTAAACCCTAAACCCTAAACCCTAAACCCTAAACCCTAAACCCTAAACCCTAAACCCTAAACCCTAAACCCTAAACCCTAAACCCTAAACCCTAAACCCTAAACCCTAAACCCTAAACCCTAAACCCTAAACCCTAAACCCTAAACCCTAAACCCTAAACCCTAAACCCTAAACCCTAAACCCTAAACCCTAAACCCTAAACCCTAAACCCTAAACCCTAAACCCTAAACCCTAAACCCTAAACCCTAAACCCTAAACCCTAAACCCTAAACCCTAAACCCTAAACCCTAAACCCTAAACCCTAAACCCTAAACCCTAAACCCTAAACCCTAAACCCTAAACCCTAAACCCTAAACCCTAAACCCTAAACCCTAAACCCTAAACCCTAAACCCTAAACCCTAAACCCTAAACCCTAAACCCTAAACCCTAAACCCTAAACCCTAAACCCTAAACCCTAAACCCTAAACCCTAAACCCTAAACCCTAAACCCTAAACCCTAAACCCTAAACCCTAAACCCTAAACCCTAAACCCTAAACCCTAAACCCTAAACCCTAAACCCTAAACCCTAAACCCTAAACCCTAAACCCTAAACCCTAAACCCTAAACCCTAAACCCTAAACCCTAAACCCTAAACCCTAAACCCTAAACCCTAAACCCTAAACCCTAAACCCTAAACCCTAAACCCTAAACCCTAAACCCTAAACCCTAAACCCTAAACCCTAAACCCTAAACCCTAAACCCTAAACCCTAAACCCTAAACCCTAAACCCTAAACCCTAAACCCTAAACCCTAAACCCTAAACCCTAAACCCTAAACCCTAAACCCTAAACCCTAAACCCTAAACCCTAAACCCTAAACCCTAAACCCTAAACCCTAAACCCTAAACCCTAAACCCTAAACCCTAAACCCTAAACCCTAAACCCTAAACCCTAAACC
>JARJIL010000219.1:0-15000 GCA_038502395.1 Dittrichia graveolens | reverse complement strand
ATATCGTTTATTATGCAACGATATGTTCGACATAGGCGTATAATATTTTGTTCATTTTATTTGGATTTGTATAGTCATTTAATAGTTTTTAAAAGGTTTATTAGTTTTTTATATAAAAACAATTCAAAATAAGATGACAAGTTTCGGTCCGTCGCAAATTCGTCACAAATACTATAAGTTTGTGACGGATTTGTGTCGGCGTTCAATTTGTTTTTTGTATTTTGATATTAAATTATAGTTGAATTGCACCAACAAACACATATTCTCTCATTTAATGTAAGTGTTATCAATTTGGTGAAATAAGAGGTTCTACATGTGTGTTTATAGAAACGATCGTGTGCGTTTTAATAGGTTTACAAACAAGTTTTATAAAATTGAAATATCGTTTATCATGCAATGATATGTTCGACATAGGCGTATAATTTTTTGTTCATTTTATTTGTGTTTGTATAGTGATTTAATAGTTTTTAAATGGTTTATTAGTTTTTTATACAAAAAAACAATTCAAAAATAAAATGACAATTTTGGGTCCGTCACAAATACTATAAGTCTGTGACGGATTTGTGACGGCGTTGAATTTGTTTTTTGTATTTTTAGAATTAAAAATGGTCAAATTACACTAACAAACACGTATTCTCTTATTTAATATATGTGTTATCAATTTTGTGAAATAAGAGCTTCCTTTTATTATGTTTATATACAAGTTTTCTAAACTTGAAATATCTTTTAACATGCAACGACATGCCCGACATATGCGTATAATTTTTTCTATATTTTATTTGTGTTTGTATAGTTATATAATAGTTTTTAAAATTGTTTTTGAGTTTTTTATATAAAAAAATTCAAAAATAAAATGACAAGTTTGGGTCCGTCACAAATACTATAAGATTGAGACGGATTTGTGAAAGCCTTGAATTTGTTTTTTGTATTTTTAGATTATAAAATGGAAAAATTGCACTAAAAACACAGATTCTCTCATTTAATGTAGGTGTTATCAATTTGTTCAATTAAGAGGTTATACGCGTGTGTTTATAGACATGATCGTGTGCGTTATAATATGTTTACCAACAAGTTTAAGAAACTTGAAATATCGTTTATTATACAACGACATTTTCGACATATACGTTTTATTTTTGTTCATTTTAATTGTGTTTATATAGTCATTTAATAGGTTTTTAAAAAGTTTGACTTTTTTGTAGAAAAAAATAATTCCTAAATAAAATGAAAGGTTTGGGTCCGTCGCAAATCTGTCACAAATACTATAACTTTGCGACGGATTTGTGAGGGAGTTGAATTTGTTTTTTGAATTTTTCGATTAAAATATAGTAGAATTGCACCAAGAAACACATATTCTCTCATTTAATGTAACTGTTATCAATTGTAAAATAAGAGGTTCTACACATGTGTCTGTAGAAGCGCTCATGTGCGTTATAATAGGTTTACAAACAAGTTTTATAAAATTGAAATATCGTTTATCACGCAACGATATGTTCGACATAAGCGTATAAATTTTTGTTCATTTTATTTGCGTTTGTATAGTCATTTAATAGTTTTTAAATTGTTTATTAGTTTTTTATATAATTAAACAATTCAAACATAAAATGACAATTTTGGGTCCGTCACAAATACTATAATTTTGTGACGGATTTGTGACGGCGTTGAATTTGTTTTTTGTATTTTTAGAATTAAAAATGCTAAATTACACTAACAAACACGTATTCTCTCATTTAATATATGTGTTATCATTTTTGTGAAATAAGAGATTAATTTTATTATGTTTATATACAAGTTTTCTAAACTTGAAATATACTTTAACATGCAACGACATGCCCGACATATGCGTATAATTTTTTCTATATTTTATTTGTGTTTGTATAGTTATATAATTGTTTTTAAAAATGTTTTTGAGTTTTTTATATAAAAAAATCAAAAATAAAATTACAAGTTTGGGTCCGTCACAAATACTATAAGCTTGCGACGGATTTTTAAAAGCTTTGAATTTGTTTTTTGTTTTTTAAGATTATAAAATGGAAAAATTGCACTAAAACAGGGATTCTCTCATTTAATCTAGGTGTTATCAATTTGGTCAATTAAGAGGTTGTACACGTGTGTTTATAGACACGGTCGTGTGCGTTATAATATGTTTACAAACAAGTTTAATAAACTTGAAATATCGTTTATTATGCAACGATATGTTCGACATAGGCGTATAATATTTTGTTCATTTTATTTGGATTTGTATAGTCATTTATTAGTTTTTAAAAGGTTTATTAGTTTTTTATATAAAAACAATTCAAAATAAGATGACAATTTTGGGTCCGTCTCAAATACTATAAGTCTGTGACGGATTTGTGACGGCGTTGAATTTGTTTTTTGTATTTTTAGAATTAAAAATAGTCAAATTACACTAACAAACACGTATTCTCTTATTTAATATATGTGTTATCAATTTTGTGAAATAAGAGCTTCCTTTTATTATGTTTATATACAAGTTTTCTAAACTTGAAATATCTTTTAACATGCAACGACATGCCCGACATATGCGTATAATTTTTTCTATATTTTATTTGTGTTTGTATAGTTATATAATAGTTTTTAAAACTGTTTTTGAGTTTTTTATATAAAAAAATTCAAAAATAAAATGACAAGTTTGGGTCCGTCACAAATACTATAAGATTGAGACGGATTTGTGAAAGCCTTGAATTTGTTTTTTGTATTTTTAGATTATAAAATGGAAAAATTGCACTAAAAACACACATTCTCTCATTTAATGTAGGTGTTATCAATTTGTTCAATTAAGAGGTTATACGCGTGTGTTTATAGACATGATCGTGTGCGTTATAATATGTTTACCAACAAGTTTAATAAACTTGAAATATCGTTTATTATACAACGACATTTTTGACATATACGTTTTATTTTTGTTCATTTTAATTGTGTTTATATAGTCATTTAATAGGTTTTTAAAAAGTTTGACTTTTTTGTAGAAAAAAATAATTCCTAAATAAAATGAAAGGTTTGGGTCCGTCGCAAATCTGTCACAAATACTATAACTTTGCGACGGATTTGTGAGGGAGTTGAATTTGTTTTTTGAATTTTTTGATTAAAATATAGTAGAATTGCACCAAGAAACACATATTCTCTCATTTAATGTAACTGTTATCAATTGTAAAATAAGAGGTTCTACACATGTGTCTGTAGAAGCGCTCATGTGCGTTATAATAGGTTTACAAACAAGTTTTATAAAATTGAAATATCGTTTATCACGCAACGATATGTTCGACATAAGCGTATAAATTTTTGTTCATTTTATTTGTGTTTGTATAGTCATTTAATAGTTTTTAAATTGTTTATTAGTTTTTTATATAATTAAACAATTCAAACATAAAATGACAATTTTGGGTCCGTCACAAATACTATAATTTTGTGAAGGATTTGTGACGGCGTTGAATTTGTTTTTTGTATTTTTAGAATTAAAAATGCTAAATTACACTAACAAACACGTATTCTCTCATTTAATATATGTGTTATCATTTTTGTGAAATAAGAGATTCATTTTATTATGTTTATATACAAGTTTTCAAAACTTGAAATATACTTTAACATGCAACGACATGCCCGACATATGCGTATAATTTTTTCTATATTTTATTTGTGTTTGTATAGTTATATAATTGTTTTTAAAATTGTTTTTGAGTTTTTTATATAAAAAAATCGAAAATAAAATTACAAGTTTGGGTCCGTCACAAATACTATAAGCTTGCGACGGATTTTTAAAAGCTTTGAATTTGTTTTTTGTTTTTTTAGATTATAAAATGGAAAAATTGCACTAAAACAGGGATTCTCTCATTTAATCTAGGTGTTATCAATTTGGTCAATTAAGAGGTTGTACACGTGTGTTTATAGACACGGTCGTGTGCGTTATAATATGTTTACAAACAAGTTTAATAAACTTGAAATATCGTTTATTATGCAACGATATGTTCGACATAGGCGTATAATATTTTGTTCATTTTATTTGGATTTGTATAGTCATTTATTAGTTTTTAAAAGGTTTATTAGTTTTTTATATAAAAACAATTCAAAATAAGATGACAAGTTTGGGTCCGTCGCAAATTCGTCACAAATACTATAAGTTTGTGATGGATTTGTGTCGGCATTCAATTTGTTTTTTGTATTTTGATATTAAATTATAGTAGAATTGCACCAACAAACACATATTCTGTCATTTAATGTAAGTGTTATCAATTTGGTGAAATAAGAGGTTCTACATGTGTTTTTATAGAAACGATCGTGTGCGTTTTAATAGGTTTACAAACAAGTTTTATAAAATTGAAATATCGTTTATCATGCAATGATATGTTCGACATAGGCATATAATTTTTTGTTCATTTTATTTGTGTTTGTATAGTCATTTAATAGTTTTTAAAAGGTTTATTAGTTTTTTATATAAAAAACAATTCAAAAATAAAATGACAATTTTGTGTCCTTCGCAAATCCGTCAGTAATACTATAAGTTTTTTACGGATTTGTGACGGCGTTGAATTTGTTTTTTGTATTTTTAGAATAAAAAGGGTAAAATTACACTAACAAACACGTATTCTCTCATTTAATATATGTGTTATCAATTTTGTGAAATAAGAGATTCTACACGTGTGTCTATAGAAATGCTCGAGTGCGTTATAATAGGTTTACAAACAAGTTTTATAAAATTGAAATATCGTTTATCATGCAACGATATGTTCGACATATGCGTATATTTTTTTGTTCATTTTATTTGTGTTTGTATAGTCATTTAATAGTTTTTAAAAGGTTTATTAGTTATTTATATAAAAAAAATTCAAGAATAAGATGACAAGTTTGGGTCCGTCGCAAATTGGTGAAATACTATAAGTTTGTGACGGATTTGTGTCGGCGTTGAATTTGTTTTTTTTATTTTTATAATAAAAATGGTAAAATTACACTAACGAAGACGTATTCTCATTTAATATATATATTATCAATTTGGTGAAATAAGAGGTTCTACACGTATGTCTGTTGACCCCGATCGTGCTCATTTAACGTGCAACGACATTCTCGATATATGCGTATATTTTTTACCATATTTTATTTGTGTTTGTATAGTTATTTAATAGTTTTTAAAAATGTCTTTGAGTTTTTTATATAATAAAATGACAAGTTTGGGTCCGTCACAAATACTATAATTTTGTGACGGATTTGTGACGGCGTTGAATTTGTTTTTTGTATTTTTAGAATTAAAAATGCTAAATTACACTAACAAACACGTATTCTCTCATTTAATATATGTGTTATCAATTTTGTGAAATATGAGATTCATTTTATTATATTTATATACAAGTTTTCTAAACTTGAAATATCCTTTAACATGCAACGACATGCCCGACATATGCGTATAATTTTTTCTATATTTTATTTGTGTTTGTATAGTTATATAATAGTTTTTAAAATTGTTTTTGAGTTTTTTATATAAAAAAATTCAAAAATTAAATTACAAGTTTGTGTCCGTCACAAATACTATAAGCTTGCGACGGATATGTAAAAGCTTTGAATATGTTTTTTGTTTTTTTAGATTATAAAATGGAAAAATTGCACTAAAACAGGGATTCTCTCATTTAATCTAGGTGTTATCAATTTGGTCAATTAAGAGGTTGTACACGTGTGTTTATAGATACGGTCGTGTGCGTTATAATATGTTTACAAACAAGTTTAATAAACTTGAAATATCGTTTATTATGCAAAGATATGTTCGACATAGGCGTATAATATTTTGTTCATTTTATTTGGATTTGTATAGTCATTTAATAGTTTTTCAAAGGGTTATTAGTTTTTTATAAAAAAAACAATTCAAAAATAAGATGACAAGTTTGGGTCCGTCGCAAATTGGTCAGAAATACTATAAGTTTGTGACGGATTTGTGTCGGCGTTGAATTTATTTTTTGTATTTTTAGAATAAAAATGGTAAAATTACACTAACGAACACGTATTCTCATTTAATATATGTGTTATCAATTTGGTGAAATAAGAGGTTCTAAACGTATGTCTGTAGTCCTGATCGTGCTAATTTAACGTGCAACGACATTCTCGATATATGCGTATAATTTTTTACATATTTTATTTGTGTTTGTATAGTTATTTAATAGTTTTTAAAAATGTCTTTGAGTTTATTATATAAAAAAATTCAAAAATAAAATGACAAGTTTGGGTCCGTTACAAATACTATAAGATTGAGACGGATTTGTGAAAGCCTTGAATTTGTTTTTTGTATTTTTAGATTATAAAATGGAAAAATTGCACTAAAAACTCAGATTCTCTCATTGAATGTAGGTGTTATCAATTTGTTCAATTAAGAGGTTATACGCGTGTGTTTATAGACATGATCGTGTGCGTTATAATATGTTTACAAACAAGTTTAATAAACTTGAAATATCGTTTATTATACAACGACATTTTCGACATATACGTTTTATTTTTGTTCATTTTAATTGTGTTTGTATAGTCATTTAATAGGTTTTTAAAAAGTTTGAGTTTTTTGTAGAAAAAAATAATTCCTAAATAAAATGAAAGGTTTGGGTCCGTCGCAAATCTGTCACAAATACTATAACTTTGCGACGGATTTGTGAGGGAGTTGAATTTGTTTTTTGAATTTTTCCATTAAAATATAGTAGAATTACACCAAGAAACACATATTCTCTCATTTAATGTAAGTGTTATCAATTGTGAAATAAGAGGTTCTACACATGTGTCTGTAGAGGCGCTCGTGTGCGTTATAATAGGTTTACAAACAAGTTTTATAAAATTGAAATATCGTTTATCACGCAACGATATGTTCGACATAAGCGTATAAATTTTTGTTTATTTTATTTGTGTTTGTATAGTCATTTAATAGTTTTTAAATGGTTTATTTGTTTTTTTTTAAAAACAATTCAAACAAAAAATGACAATTTTGGGTCCGTCACAAATACTATAAGTTTGTGACGGATTTGTGACGGCGTTGAATTTGTTTTTTGTATTTTTAGAATTAAAAAAGCTGAATTATACTAACAAACACGTATTCTCTCATTTAATATATGTGTTATCAATTTTGTGAATTAAGAGATTCATTTTATTATGTTTATATACAAGTTTTCTAAACTTGAAATATCCTTTAACATGCAACGACATCCCGACATATGCGTATAATTTTTTTATATTTTATTTCTGTTTGTATAGTTATATAATAGTTTTTAAAATTGTTTTTGAGTTTTTTATATAAAAAAATTCAAAAATAAAATTACAAGTTTTGGTCCGTCACAAATAGTATAAGTTTGCGACAGATTTGTAAAAGCTTTGAATTTGTTTTTTGTTTTTTAAGATTATAAAATGGAAAAATTGCACTAAAACAGGGATTCTCTCATTTAATCTAGGTGTCATCAATTTGGTCAATTAAGAGGTTGTACACGTGTGAGTATAGACACGGTCGTGTGCGTTATAATATGTTTACAAACAAGTGTAATAAACTTGAAATATCGTTTATTATGCAACGATATGTTCGACATAGGCGTATAACTTTTTGTTCATTTTATTTGTATTTGTATAGGGATTTAATAGTTTTTAAATGGTTTATTAGTTTTTTATACAAAAAAACAATTTAAAAATAAAATTACAATTTTGGGTCCGTCACAAATACTATAAGTCTGTGACGGATTTGTGACGGCGTTGAATTTGTTTTTTGTATTTTTAGAATTAAAAATGGTCAAATTACACTAACAAACACGTATTCTCTTATTTAATATATGTGTTATCAATTTTGTGAAATAAGAGCTTCCTTTTATTATGTTTATATACAAGTTTTCTAAACTTGAAATATCCTTTAACATGCAACGACATGCCCGACATATGCGTATAATTTTTTCTATATTTTATTTGTGTTTGTATAGTTATATAATAGTTTTTAAAATTGTTTTTGAGTTTTTTATATAAAAAAATTCAAAAATAAAATTACAAGTTTGGGTCCGTCACAAATACTATAAGCTTGCGACGGATCAGTAAAGCTTTGAATTTGTTTTTTCTTTTTTTAGATTATAAAATGGAAAAATTGCACTAAAACAGAGATTCTCTCATTTAATCTAGGTGTTATCAATTTGGTCAATTAAGAGGTTGTACACGTGTGTTTATAGACACGGTCATGTGCGTTGTAATATGTTTACAAACAAGTTTAATAAATTTGAAATATCGTTAATTATGCAACGATATGTTCGACGTATTTAATAGTTTTTAAAAGGTTTAATAGTTTTTTATATAAAAACTATTCAAAAATAAGATGACAAGTTTCGGTCCGTCGCAAATTCGTCACAAATACTATAAGTTTGTGTCGGATTTGTGTGGGCGTTGAATTTGTTTTTTGTACTTTGATATTAAATTATAGTAGAATTGCACCAACAAACACATATTCTCTCATTTAATGTAAGTGTTATCAATTTGGTGAAATAAGAGGTTCTACATGTGTGTTTATAGAAACGATCGTGTGCGTTTTAATAGGTTTACAAACAAGTTTTATAAAATTGAAATATTGTTTATCATGCAATGATATGTTCGACATAGGCGTATAATTTTTTGTTCATTTTATTTGTGTTTGTATAGTCATTTAATAGTTTTTAAAAGGTTTATTAGTTTTTTATATAAAAAACAATTCAAAAATAAAATGACAATTTTGTGTCGTAATACTATAAGTTTGTTACGGATTTGTGACGGCGTTGAATTTGTTTTTTGTATTTTTAGAATAAAAAAGGGTAAAATTACACTAACAAACACGTATTCTCTCATTTAATATATGTGTTATCAATTTTGTGAAATAAGAGATTCTACACGTGTGTCTATAGAAATGCTCGAGTGCGTTATAATAGGTTTACAAACAAGTTTTATAAAATTGAAATATCGTTTATCATGCAACGATATGTTCGACATATGCGTATATTTTTTTGTTCATTTTATTTGATTTTGTATAGTCATTTAATTGTTTTTAAAAGGTTTATTAGTTATTTATATAAAAAAAATTCCAAAATAAGATGACAAGTTTGGGTCCGTCGCAAATTGGTCAGTAATACTATAAGTTTGTGATGGATTTGTGTCGGCGTTGAATTTGTTTTTTGTATTTTTACAATAAAAATGGTAAAATTACACTAACGAACACGTATTCTCATTTAATATATGTGTTATCAATTTGGTGAAATAAGAGGTTCTACACGTATGTCTATAGACCCTGATCGTGCTCATTTAACGTGCAACGACATTCTCGATATATGCGTAAAATTTTTTCGATATTTTATTTGTGTTTGTATTGTTATTTAATAGTTTTTAAAAATGTCTTTGAGTTTTTTATATAATAAAATGACAAGTTTGGGTCCGTCCCAAATACTATAAGATTGAGATGGATTTATGAAAGCCTTGAATTTGTTTTTTGTATTTTTAGATTATAAAATAGAAAAATTGCACTAAAAACTCAGATTCTCTCATTTAATGTAGGTGTTATCAATTTGGTCAATTAAGAGGTTATACGCGTGTGTTTATAGACATGATCGTGTGCGTTATAATATGTTTACAAACAATTTTAATAAACTTGAAATATCGTTTATTATATAACGACATTTTCGACATATACGTTTTATTTTTGTTCATTTTCATTGTGTTTGTATAGTCATTTGATAGTTTTTTATAAAGTTTGAGTTTTTTGTAGAAAAAAATAATTCCTAAATAAAATGAAAAGTTTGGGTCCGTCGCAAATGTGTCACAATACTATAACTTTGCGACCGATTTGTGAGGGAGTTGAATTTGTTTTTTGAATTTTTTGATTAAAATATAGTAGAATTACACCAAGAAACACATATTCTTTCATTTAATGTAAGTGTTATCAATTGTGAAATAAGAGATTCTACACATGTGTCTGTAGAAGCGCTCGTGTGCGTTATAATAGGGTTACAAACAAGTTTTATAAAATTGAAATATCGTTTATCACGCAACGATATGTTCGACATAGGCGTATAAATTTTTGTTCATTTTATTTGTGTTTGTATAGTCATTTAATAGTTTTTAAATGATTTATTAGTTTTTTATATAAAAAAACAATTCAAACATAAAATGTCAATTTTGGGTCCGCACAAATACTATAAGTATGTGACGGATTTGTGACGGCGTTGAATTTGTTTCTTGTATTTATAGAATTAAAAATGCTAAATTACACTAACAAACACGTATTCTCTCATTTAATATATGTGTTATCAATTTTGTGAAATAAGAGATTCATTTTATTATGTTTATATACAAGTTTTCTAAACTTGAAATATCCTTTAACATGCAACGACATGCCCGACATATGCGTATAATTTTTTCTATATTTTATTTGTGTTTGTATAGTTATATAATAGTTTTTAAAATTGTTTTTGAGTTTTTTATATAAAAAAATTCAAAAATAAAATTACAAGTTTGGGTACGTCCCAAATACTATAAGCTTGCGACGGATTTGTAAAAGCTTTGAATTTGTTTTTTGTTTTTTTAGATTATAAAATGGAAAAATTGCACTAAAACAGGGATTCTCTCATTTAATCTAAGGGTTATCAATTTGGTCAATTAAGAGGTTGTACACGTGTGTTTATAGACACGGTCGTGTGCGTTATAATATGTTTACAAACAAGTTTATTAAACTTGAAATATCGTTTATTATGCAACGATATGTTCGACATAGGCATATAGTATTTTGGTCATTTTATTTGGATTTGTATAGTCATTTAATAGTTTTTAAAAGGTTTATTAGTTTTTTATATAAAAACAATTCAAAAATAAGATGACAAGTTTGGGTCGTCACAAATTCTATAAGGTTGTGAATGTGACCGCGTTGAATTTGTTTATTGTATTTTTAGAATAAAAAATCATAAAGTTACGCAAACAAACACGTATTCTCTTTTTTAATATATAATCTAGTTTTCTATACATGAAATATCATTTAACATGCAACGAAATGCTCGACATATGCGTATAATTTTTTCTATATTTTATTTGTGTTTGTATAGTTATTTAATAGTATTTAAACAGGTTTTTGAGTTTTTTGTATAAAAAAATTCAAAAATAAAATGACAAGTTTGGGTCCGTCACAAATACTATAAGTTTGCGACGGATTTGTGAAAGCCTTGAATTTGTTTTTTTTTATTTTTAGATTATAAAATGGAAAAATTGCACTAAAAACACATATTCTCTTATTTAATGTAGGTGTATCAATTTGGTCAATTAATAGGTTATACGCGTGTGTTTATTAACACGGTCGTGTGCGTTATAATATGTTTACAAACAAGTTTAATAAACTTGAAATATCGTTTATTATGCAACGATATGTTCGACATAGGCGTATAATTTTTTATTCATTTTATTTGTGTTTGTATAGTCATTTAATAGTTTTTAAATGGTTTATTAGTGTTTTATACAAAAACACAATTCAAAAATAAAATGACAATTTTGGGTCCGTCACAAATACTATAAGTCTGTGATGGATTTGTGACGGCGTTGAATTTGTTTTTTGTATTTTTAGAATTAAAAATGCTAAATTACACTAACAAACACGTATTCTCTCATTTAATATATGTGTTATCAATTTTGTGAAATAAGAGATTCATTTTATTATGTTTATATACAAGTTTTCTAAACTTGAAATATCCTTTAACAAGCAACGGCATCCTGACATATGCGTATAATTTTTTTTATATTTTATTTGTGTTTGTATTGTTATATAATAGTTTTTAAAATTGTTTTTGAGTTTTTTATATAAAAAAATTCAAAAATAAAATTACAAGTTTAGGTCCGTCACAAATACTATAAGCTTGCGACGGATTTGTAAAAGCTTTGAATTTGTTTTTTGTTTTTTAAGATTATAAAATGGAAAAATTGCACTAAAACAGGGATTCTCTCATTTAATCTAGGTGTCATCAATTTGGTCAATTAAGAGGTTGTACACGTGTGTTTATAGACACGGTCGTGTGCGTTATAATATGTTTACAAACAAGTTTAATAAACTTGAAATATCGTTTATTATGCAATGATATGTTCGACATAGGCGTATAATTTTTTGTTCATTTTATTTGTGTTTGTATAGTCATTTAATAGTTTTTAAATGGTTTATTAGTTTTTTATACAAAAAAACAATTCAAAAATAAAATGACAATTTTGGGTCCGTCACAAATACTATAAGTCTGTGACGGATTTGTGACGGCGTTGAATTTTTTTTTTGTATTTTTAGAATTAAAAATGGTCAAATTACACTAACAAACACGTATTCTCTTATTTAATATATGTGTTATCAATTTTGTGAAATAAGAGCTTCCTTTTATTATGTTTATATACAAGTTTTCTAAACTTGAAATATCCTTTAACATGCAACGACATGCCCGACATATGCGTATAATTTTTTCTATATTTTATTTGTGTTTGTATAGTTATATAATAGTTTTTAAAATTGTTTTTGAGTTTTTTATATAAAAAAATTCAAAAATAAAATTACAAGTTTGGGTCCGTCAGGCAATGATATGTTTATATACAAGTAGAATTGCACCAACAAACACATATTCTCTCATTTAATGTAAGTGTTATCAATTTGGTGAAATTAGAGTTTCTACACGTGTGTCTATAGAAACGCTCGTGTGCGTTATAATAGGTTTACAAACAAGTTTTATAAATTGAAATATCGTTTATCATGCAACGATATGTTCGACATAGGCGTATAACTTTTTGTTCATTTTATTTGTGTTGTTATAGTCATTTAATAGTTTTTAAAAGCTTTATTAGTTTTTTATATAAAAAAGCAATTCAAAAATAAAATGACAATTTTGTGTCGTCACAAATTCTATAAGGTTGTGAATGTGACCGCGTTGAATTTGTTTATTGTATTTTTAGAATAAAAAATCATAAAGTTACGCAAACAAACACGTATTCTCTTTTTTAATATATAATCTAGTTTTCTATACATGAAATATCATTTAACATGCAACGAAATGCTCGACATATGCGTATAATTTTTTCTATATTTTATTTGTGTTTGTATAGTTATTTAATAGTATTTAAACAGGTTTTTGAGTTTTTTATATAAAAAAATTCAAAAATAAAATGACAAGTTTGGGTCCGTCACAAATACTATAAGTTTGCGACGGATTTGTGAAAGCCTTGAATTTGTTTTTTTTATTTTTAGATTATAAAATGGAAAAATTGCACTAAAAACACAGATTCTCTTATTTAATGTAGGTGTATCAATTTGGTCAATTAATAGGTTATACGCGTGTGTTTATTAACACGGTCATGTGCGTTATAATATGTTTACAAACAAGTTTAATAAACTTGAAATATCGTTTATTATGCAACGATATGTTCGACATAGGCGTATAATTTTTTATTCATTTTATTTGTGTTTGTATAGTCATTTAATAGTTTTTAAATGGTTTATTAGTTTTTTATACAAAAAAACAATTCAAAAATAAAATGACAATTTTGGGTCCGTCACAAATACTATAAGTCTGTGATGGATTTGTGACGGCGTTGAATTTGTTTTTTGTATATTTAGAATTAAAAATGATCAAATTACACTAACAAACACGTATTCTCTTATTTAATATATGTGTTATCAATTTTGTGAAATAAGAGCTTCCTTTTATTATGTTTATATACAAGTTTTCTAAACTTGAAATATCCTTTAACATGCAACGACATGCCCGACATATGCGTATAATTTTTTCTATATTTTATTTGTGTTTGTATAGTTATATAATAGTTTTTAAAATTGTTTTTGAGTTTTTTATATAAAAAAATTCAAAAATAAAATTACAAGTTTCGGTCCGTCAGAAATACTATAAGCTTGCGACGGATCTGTAAAAGCTTTGAATTTGTTTTTTGTTTTTTTAGATTATAAAATGGAAAAATTGCACTAAAACAGGGATTCTCTCATTTAATCTAGGTGTTATCAATTTGGTCAATTAAGAGGTTGTACACGTGTGTTTATAGACACGGTCGTGTGCGTTATAATATGTTTACAAACAAGTTTAATAAACTTGAAATATAGTTTATTATGCAACGATATGTTTGACATAGGCGTATTATTTTTTGTTTATTTTATTTGGATTTGTATAGTCATTTAATAGTTTTTAAAAGGTTTAATAGTTTTTTATATAAAAACTATTCAAAAATAAGATGAAAAGTTTCGGTCCGTCGCAAATTCGTCACAAATACTATAAGTTTGTGACGGTTTTGTGTCGGCGTTGAATTTGTTTTTTGTATTTTGATATTAAATTATAGTAGAATTGCACCAACAAACACATATTCTCTCATTTAATGTAAGTGTTATCAATTTGGTGAAATAAGAGGTTCTACATGTGTGTTTATAGAAACGATCGTGTGCGTTTTAATAGGTTTACAAACAAGTTTTATAAAATTGAAATATCGTTTATTATGCAATGATATGTTCGACATAGGCGTACAATTTTTTTTCATTTTATTTGTGTTTGTATAGTCATTTAATAGTTTTTAAAAGGTTTATTAGTTTTTTATATAAAAAACAATTCAAAAATAAAATGACAATTTTGTGTCCGTCGCAAATCCGTCAGTAATACTATAAGTTTGTTACGGATTTGTGACGGCGTTGAATTTGTTTTTTGTATTTTTAGAATAAAAAAGGGTGAAATTACACTAACAAACACGTATTCTCTCATTTAATATATGTGTTATCAATTTTGTGAAATAAGAGATTCTACACGTGTGTCAATAGAAATGCTCGAGTGCGTTATAATAGGTTTACAAACAAGTTTTATAAAATTCAAATATCGTTTATCATACAACGATATGTTTGACATATGCGTATATTTTTTTGTTCATTTTATTTGTGTTTGTATAGTCATTTAATAGTTTTTAAAAGGGTTATTAGCTTTTTATATAAAAAACAATTCAAAATTAAGATGACAAGTTTGGGTCCGTCGC
>JARJIL010000218.1:0-15000 GCA_038502395.1 Dittrichia graveolens | reverse complement strand
CCCTTCGAATCAACATCTATAATCACACGTGTTGCCCTAAGAAAATCAAAACCGAAAACGAAAACCTTAAAATCTATGAACCAAATCGAACTCAAAACCGAAAACAAAAACCCTAAAAAAGAAAACCTTTAAATTGAACACTAAAATAATCGAAACTTACCTTTGAAGTCTAGATCTTTGTAGTCGCCCAGAAACCTTAAAAAATCGATCGATGAATATGAACTCGAAATAGAAACCTTAATCGGCACAAGAACCCTAATCACCAAATCGAAATAGAAACCTTAAAAATCGAGAAGGAGGCACTATTGGCGAATAGAATAATTGGTTAATGGTGTTCGTCGTCTTGATGTTAAAATCACATGAGCTCAAAAAATCATGTAAGAATGATTTTCCCTATATAGCTAGAATTCTTTTATAGAAGATAATTTACTAATGTCAGAGGGATCATGTTCATACGTTTTGATAGTTATATATATATATATAGGAGACGGTTCAAACGAGAACTGTTTTTTGTACGAGAACCAATTATAGCTGTTGATCAAAAAGATGAAGAGTCCAGATTAAAGAGTTGTTAATGGATAACCTTAAACTAATCAAACCCATCCTTAGTTAATTAAGGGAAATTTGGATATTTTCATATTACCCCCACTTTTTTTAAATTAATATATCCATCAAATGGAAAGGTATTATATTACAAAAATAATACCAAATTAACGAGAAAATTATGCTTTTTAATTTGAGACCGATCTAGCTATATTTTTTCGAATTTTTTTTGTATTTGTTGGGTTTTATTTAGTACAGTCGACATTTGTACTTGTGCAAATATATGCACTTGTGTAAATGCACAGATTCACCTAGTTTTTTCAGCACAGTTGTGGATATGTATATGTGCAGATTTTGCACATGTGCATATGTTGAGAGCTGTGTAAAAAAACCCAACAAATCCAAAAAAAATTCAAAAAAATATAGTAAGATCAGCCTCAAATTAAAGAGCACAATTTTCTCGTTAATTTGGTATAATTTTCGTAATTTAACATGTTAGTCCTTTATTTGTATATATTCCATTCCTGAAGGAGCTTTCGAAGAAAGCGACTGAAGCTGTAATGTCTTATTCTTTTGCCATCTGAAGAAAGAAGCCCGAAGTTCATCTGAAGATTAGTTCTGAAGTGAACGTTAGCTCAAGTTAGTCTTCGGTCATCAAAGGGTATTCTGCACTGAAGATATATCTGACAACCAGAATCTTCGTGTTATGTAAAGTGCACGATTTGCGCATTCTGAAGGAGCTCGAAACGGCAATCTTTTTTTCTGTTCCTAATTATGTGTAGAGCGGTACACGTGTAAATAAATTATATGTTCAGGATTAGTTTATTTAGCCTATAAATACCTGCTCGTTAAACGAGAAAAGGTTAAGCTTTTGTTCGCTAATTTGCATTCAAGTTTGTTCTTGAGTTAGTTTGTACTCGGTGCTCAAGTTTGTTCTTGTGCACTCTTTGAAGTTTGGTTATTAATATAATCTTACATTAAAAACTTTCGTGTGTTCGTTGCTTTAAAACTATTTCCGCACTTTGATCTTATTCATTGTTAGTTTTATACTTATTCGGGAAAAACAGTCAGAGCAGGTTCTAATTTTATCTATAAATTAGTGATCTGTTCAACATGTCGAAGTTTGATTACATCGATAATGGCTCCTCTGCCAAACCACCAAAGTTTTCTATCGAACATTTTTCTAGCTGGAAAAACAGAATGCTATTGTATTTAGAAAATCTTGATTGCAACTCTCTTGTTATTTTGGAGGAAGGTCCTTACATTCCTCAAACCATCTCCATGGAGACTGGATCTGCTGAAACCTCTATTCCCTCTCATCCGAAACCAAGATCTCAATGGTCAGAGGAGGAGAAGAAGCTAGTGGGTCTAGATGCTAAGATACGAAACAATATTATTATTGCTTTACCTAATGAAATATATCATACTGTTGTAATCTGAAGACAGCTAAGGACATGTGGGAGAGCATATGCATATCGTTCGAAGGAACTGTTGAAGTTCGTTAGAACAAGAAGACCAACATCATACGCAAGTATGAAAGCTTTTATGCAAAAGACTCAGAGTCTCTTACCGAGGTCTACACCAGATTCACATGTCTACTGAATGACATGACTGAAGTTGGAGTTGTTAGAGAGCAATTCCAAATACTCAACAGATTTCTGGATTCCCTCCCGTCTGAATGGGATACCATGTGCATGATCCTGAGAACCAACAACATGCTCAGGGACATGAACATGCGTAAGCTATACGGGATCCTTTTGAATGACGAACAAACCCGCATTCAGAAAACTGATTTGAAGAAGGCCTTCAAGAAAACTTTAGCCCTCGTTGCTGAGAATCCTCAAAGGGTCAAATACAAGCAAACTGAAGACTCTGATTCTGAAGATGAGCATTAGATGAATGATGCTGAGGAGGTAGAAAGATTTGATGATGAAGATACCGAAAAATCCTTCATCATGAAAAATTATAAAAAGTTTCAGAATTTTAAATCTGATGGGAAGAGAAGGTTTGATAAGAAGTTATCGTCAGAGAAAAAGGGCTCATCTGAAGGGTCCAAGAATGAGTGCTTCAAATGTGGGAAGCCTGGTCACTATGCAGCTGAATGTTTTGTGAAGGAGACCTCTTCAAATCCAAAGAAAGGGTTTCCATCAAAGGCTGATAAATACAAAGCGAAATATAAGGCCCTGAAAGCATCAAATGAAAAGAAGAAAGAAAAGGCCATGATTGCTGATGACCTTAACTGGACTGATTCTGAATCATCTTCGGATGAGGAAGAAGAAAATAAAGTTAAAGGAAAGTGCCTGGTGGCTGAAGAAATCCTCGGAACTGCACATCCTGAAATGTGTTTGATGGCCACTGAAAGCAAGTTCAGCAATGATCTAGCTGAAACTGAAAAATTGAGCTCAGCAGAAGGATGGAATCCCACCATGATGTATAAGGTATCTAATTTCAAAAATTACTCAATGAATGAAAAGGATGATATGTTTGCTTATTTGTGTTCTGATCTGACAATTGCGCATAACAATCAAAACAAATATAAACAAACTATCACCAAGCTCACCTCTGAAATAAATGTCATTGAAAAAGAAAATGAACAATTTCTTCAAGAGTCTTATGTCTTAAGGGATCATCTTGAATTTTTAACAAATGAACTCAAAAATGTGAAAATGGATTTGCAAGAATCTAACGAAAAAGTGAAAGATCGTCAGTCGATTATTGATCTTTGGTTGAGTCCTAATAAACTAGCATTTGAGAGTATAAATCATCAAATGGTAATTCAAAGAGAAATAGTAGGCATTGGACACATTAAACAAGCCGCTGATTTCAGCAAAAAGTGTAAAAATGTTGGTCCCAAAGAGGGTAAACAAGCAACCGATATAGTGTAGAAGGGGGGGGGGATGAATACACTTTAAACAACCAATCAAATTTAATCAAATGTATATTGACTAATCAAATGAACTGATTACAATTTTTACTCTCTAATCAAATCAACAGGATGATTTGATATTACACTGATTATAAAATCAACTTCTCTCTAAACACTCTTGGATCACAAACTAATTGATGATCGAACTTCTTGTTAAAACTGATTAACAAGAATTATGGAAAACTCTCTTTAAATTTGAACTCACAAAGTTATCGCAACACACACGTATCAAGTATGAACACAAGCTTCGCAACTTATGCTGTTCTTGCTCTGTGTATCACATGCTTCGTGTAAACCCATAAAAGGTTTATACTTATACTTGATGTATCTACGAATAAATCGCAGTTTAAAGATAGAACTTATCTTTTCTTTAAAACCGTAACAAACTCCTTAATTAGAACATATCTAACTAATTCCGTTTGAGATTTCTATCCAACTAATAGATAGTTTAAATTAGGTTCAGATACTCTAATTTAAATGCCGTAGATATTGAGAGTTTATGGCAGAATTTACAACTTACTTAAATTCTTTAAACTGACTTCTGGTGCTGATCTGACTTAGCTTGACATTGTCAAGCTGAGTTCTTGAATCCTTGGTTCTTGAATCTTCAAGTCTTCAATTCTTCAAGTCTTCACTCTTGAAACCTATCTCAGCTTAGAAGTCACTGAGTTATCTAGTACTTACATAGAAAACTCTATATCTGTTTGTACGCTGACTACTCAGCCTAAGCTGACTAGTCAGTCTACATCAGACTTACATAATTCCTAATATTTAACCTATCATCTATACATATCTATGGTTTGTCTTATCAAATCTAACTTTTCTAAACATAGGACTAACAATCTCTCCCTATTTGATGATGACAAAATATTGAATCAAAGTAAGTATAGGTTAAGGAATTATGTTGAACAACTCTGGAACTGACCAAAGTTAGTTCTTGAAATAAGTATTGAACTGATCTATACCTTTTCATCATTTCTTGAACTTACAAGACTTTAGGTTACAAATCTACTCTAAGACTTGTATTCTAAGTATTTGAACATACATTTACTTAGACACTGAACTTATCAGAATTTATTTAAGTTCTGAACTTACGAAACTTTTAACACTGAACTTATCAGTATATACTTGAACATATCAATAGTCAGCTTAAACTTACTAAGCTGTTTATTTGAACACATTAAACCGTTGAACATATCAAACTTGAATTTTCATTAATAAACATATCATTTACATTTTAGCTTGATCATTTTGATCAGCTTATGCACACTTAGTGCTTACAAAAATTTATAGAACTAATCTATTTAATCAACAGGATCTCCAACTTCCAACCACATATTATAACACTTAAGCTCCCAGATGGCTGTTTCTTTGATTGCACTGATAAGAGTTTCTTCACCATTTTGATATTCTTTCATCTCATCCCTTCTGGACCTGATAGCCCTGTTAAGCTGATATCTGAATGGTGAGTTCTGAACTGAGTCATCACATAGAATCCTCAGATACAGAATTTGCTCTAAGCTAGCCAAGTGCATACTGGCTTCCTCCAAGAAACATTTATTTCCTTCGACATCCAAGTACATGAAGCCTGCTAGGGGTTGATCAATATATGTATTCTCCTTGAATTCAACACCCTTGGGAACTTGTAAGCTGAGAGTTCTGTCTTTTCTTTGCCTTGCTGCTCTTTCTCTTGCAGCTTTGTTTCTGTTTAAGAAGACATCGAACTCAGCTGTGGGAACTTCTCCAAGCTGATCAATTTTAATAAATATTCTCTTCAGCTCATCAATGACCTTTTGTTTGATCTGACTTTTATTCATCTTTCGCACAATTGAGGCCACTCTTTTTAACTCGAAGAATCCCAACTTGTATAATCTTCTTAGATCCAATCCTACTTCAGCTTTGTTTTCTAATACAAAGTTGAGTAGCACCAACTCACCTTTTCTGCTCAAAGTTAGAGTTTTAATCTTATGACCAAAATATTTTCTCTTGTAGCAGTATCTGAGATCATCGTCAGTGTATGTAATTGGCTCAATTCTAGGTCCAAAATAGTCAGCCTCAGCTTCAGCTAGTGCAGCATCAGCTTTGGCCTGTTCTCTTTGTAGTTCAGCTTGCCTCTACTGTTCTTTCAACTCTTCTAATGACATACCTAGTTCTTTGGCCATTTCTTGTAACATTTGTTCAGCTAATATATTACTGGCCTTCTGTGCTGCATCAACTTCATCACTAGAGTCAGAGTCAGCTTCAGCAACTTGGGACTGACCTTGTTGCTCAGGCTCTGAAATGATGACTTTCCTTCTCTTGGCTTGAGACTTAGTACTTGTTCTTTTCTTTCTATTTACCGTCTCAAACACCTTGCTTTTCCCTTTATCCATTTGTGAAGTTGGAACAGACTCAGCTTCAACAAACTTTGGTAGCCCAGCTTGAGGGATCACAGCAAGTGGAATGTCTGGTTGAGTTGAATGCTGTTGAGAGGGTTGATCTACGGTACTCATGAACTGATCATGAGTTTCTTCTTCTATTTGCACTTCCTCAGTATTCTCTCCCTCAACTGTATCATCATCTTTCTTTGATTCTTCCTCCCCCTTTTTGTCATCATCAATAGGGGAGGGTCTTAGTTTTAGCACAAAGTTCTCCAAGTTGGCTACAGAGTTTGATAGATCAGTCAGCTTGCACATCAACTTGGCTTTATCACTCTTCCTCTTCTTGTGCAAAAGCTCAAATTGAGCTTGTAGATACACCATGATGGAGTTAACATTAGTGTGTTCAGCAACTATGGGCTCCACCGGTTTCTTTGTAAACTCAAAGTCCTCTTGTCTAGTGGAGGAATGTAGTTCCACTGTAGGAGTGGCTGCTGAGTGTTCCTCAATAGGTGAGAATGTGGGCCCCATATCCATAGGTTGGTGCTGACCTAATGAATCAAGGGGGCCAGACTGGGACCCTGTAAACCTTCCTGGTGTATGAAAGGTTCATTGACAGGTTGTGCAATAGGGTGTGAGAAGAGAAATGAAGTAGAAGGACCAATGTCGTGTGTTTGGGTGATAGGTTGGGCTAGTCTGAGTGGTGAGGAGGGGGTTAGTTGATCCTGGGGAGAGATCAATTGTTCAATGTAACCTTCATGGGTCTGTGAAGGCACAGTAGCGGGTTCTCCCATGGCTAGGATAGGTATGGGTTGAGTAGACACCATACCCGGCTTAGGATGACTGGTTGAACCGAGCTTCGAGGTTGGCACCTTAAGAGAAGGTGTCTCCCCCTCAGCTCCTGCCAGTAGAGGTGTCAATGTGACATCAGCTCCAAGATCCTTTTGAGATGAAGGACCACCTTTGGCAGTTTTTCTGGTATAGGTGTGAGATATAACCTTCGTAGCAGTGGGCTAACCAAGGTGAGCTGTAGAGTGTAAGATAGATGGAGAAGTTTGTGGTGGAGGAGAGGGGTTAGACCGAGTTGGGCTTGACTCAGTCTCATCTTCTTGTTTAGGTGATGGAGAAATATGAGAGAAAGAATGAGATGAGGGAAGAGAAGTTATACCTGCATCAATTAGCGGGGACTCTGAGCTAGGGAACATACTCTCTTGCACAGAGCTGGATGTGGAGGACTCAACTTTAGAAGCATTGATGCTTTCTGTTTTCTCCTCATCATTTGTAACTTCCTTAGCTTCACTCGACTCTGGGTCGGAAGCTGTGCATACACCCTCATCTGAGCACTCGTTGTAGGGTGCTCAGGGAAAATATCGTGGGCAAACATCCTTGAGCTGAGAACAGGGGTAGGGGTTGACTCATATTGGGCAGTGTATCTTCTACCCATTCTGTCCTCGATCACCATCGATAAAAATCTTATAAAGGGCACAATGGTATCTCTTATTTTCTTGGTCACCAGGGACTTGAGTGCCTCAAAGATTAACTCAGCGTAGTCCAATCTTTGATCATAAAATATGTTGTATAGAAGTTGCATCTCAAAGTCATTTACATTATCAAGTCTACCCACTTTGTATCCAAGTGAACGAATCACTGTGTACACCATGAATCCCCATGCTGTTTGGAAAACAGATTTCCTTATCACTCCAACGACTTGTGGATGACCCATTAAGGGTAAGACGCTCCGTGATGTTTCCCTCGAAACCGTTGCCTTATACTGATTGTGGACAGGGAGATGAAGAATTCGTCAGAGACAATTAGTATCTATATCGATCGCCACTTGTCCACTTAGGACTGTACCTCTTATTACTTGTTGATTTGCATCTAGTCTGCACGTGTACCACAACTCGGTGAGGAGTTGTGGGATGAGCACAGTAGGACCAGCAAGAAAAGCGTGTGCCAGGGGACCCTGTCGAATGTAGGAGACCCACTCCTCATATCCCCTGCCGATCTTTGATTTGGGAATGTCGATACAGGCTACGACATTGTTTTGTTTGTAGACGGGAAGCGCATTATTCTTGAAATTTCCACCATGGATCATCTGATCAGTTAAATTTAGAGTGTAACCCTCCATTGAAAGTGAACTTATCGTATTGGATTGCACTTAGCAGTAGTAAGGTTTAGCACTGAGCAATGGGCACTGCACACAGCAAGATGAGGGTTTAGAAGTAGAGAGGAAAGAGTGATTTGGAAGAATTAATCGGAAGCGTAAACTAATTATGGTGAAGAGTATCTCTATTTATACCTTTTCAATGTGAGAGAAAAGTTACCGCTGTCAGACGGTAATAAATATGACCGTTACTGTAACACCCGGCTAAGCAGTTTGTTATAACGGCTATATTCAATGTAAGTTACCCAAACTTACACTGTTATATTAATCCAAATTTTATCAAGATCAGTGGAATTACTTTGAAGAACAAATCTTTAAAAAAAAATTATAAACGACTTACGCTTATTTTAAAGTAGGACATACCGTTAATATTTTGGACTTACCATAGGGTTGGACTGACCATTTGTTAGGACTAACCTAGACATGTGGAACTGACCACACTTTTGAACTGATTGCTCAGCCCAGATTGAGCACTCAGCTCGGAATAAGCACTCAGCTCGGAATGAGCACTCAACTCAAACTGTGACACTTAGTCAAGGTTAGCACTTAGCATATATTAAACAGAGATAGAGAATTAATGGAACATACCAAATTAAGGGTTGAGCATGCCAAGCTTGCCAAGTAGATTTGTGAATCTTGTGCCTTCAATTGGTTTAGTGAAGATATCTGCAAGCTGATCTTCAGTCTCAATGAAGACTAACCCTATCTTTCCCTTTTCAACTATGTCTCTAATGAAGTGATGTCTTATCTCAATGTGCTTTGTTCTTGAGTGGAAAACTGGATTGTGTGTAATGGCAATAGCACTTTGATTATCACAGAATATGGGAGTCTTTGAATATTGCAAATCAAAATCCCTTAGCTGATGTTGCATCCACAGTATTTGAGCACAACAGCTCCCTGCTGCAACATACTCAGCTTCAGCTGTGGAGATTGCCACTGAGTTTTGTTTCTTGCTTGTCCAGCTGACTAACTTACCACCCAACAGTTGACATCCTCCAGTAGTACTCTTTCTGTCTAGACCACAACCTGCAAAGTCTGAATCCGAGTACCCTATCAACTCAAATCCTGATCCTTTGGGATACCACAAACCTAAATTAGGTGTTCCCTTCAGATATTTGAGAATTCATTTAACAGCTAGCAAGTTTGATTCCTTTGGATCTGCCTGATATCGTGCACAAACACATGTAGCAAACATTATATCAGGTCTGCTTGCTGTCAAGTAGAGTAATGAACCTATCATTCCTCTATAAGTAGTCTGACATACAGATTTCCCATCAGTGTCCTTGTGCAACTTGACATTGTGTAACATTGGAGACTTTGCAGGATGGCTTGAGTCTAATCCATATTTCTTAATCAGATCAAAAACGTACTTGCTCTGATTAATGAATATACCATCTTCTTTCTGGTTAATTTGAAGTCCCAAAAAATAAGTCATCTCACCCATCATGCTCATTCTATATTGATTAGACATTATCATTTAAAAACTAATCACATAGACCTTGGTTTGTTGAACCAAAGATAATGTCATCCACATAGATTTGAACCAGAATGACATGTCCTCTGCTTTTTCTTATAAATAACGTTTTATCAATGCTTCCTCTAATAAAATCATTTGAAAGTAGATAGGTGGACAGTGTATCATACCATGCTCTTGGAGCTTGTTTGAGTCCATAAAGAGCCTTGTCTAACTTATAGACATAATCAGGATGTTTAGGATCAACAAACCCAGGAGGTTGTTTCACATAGACTTCCTCCTGTAATGCTCCATATAGAAAAGCACTTTTAACATCCATTTGATACACTTTAAAATTTTTGAAGGCTGCATAGGCTAGAAACAATCTTATAGCTTCAATCCTTGCAACAGGGGCAAAGGTCTCTTCATAGTCGATACCTTCTTCTTTTCTATACCCCTGAGCTACTAGCCTTGCCTTATTTCTGATCACTACTCCATCCTTTTCCATTTTGTTTCTATAGACCCACTTAGCGCCTATAATTGTCTTTCCTTTGGGGGCAGGGACAAGGGTCCAGACCTTATTTCTTTGAAATTCTGTCAGCTCCTCTTGCATAGCCTCAATCCAATCTTCATCTTTTAGAGCTTCCTCAGTCTTCTTTGGTTCCATTTGAGATAGAAAACTAGAGTAGGCAACATAGTTTGCATTTGCCTTAGATCTAGTTAACACACCATCTTCAATGTTACCGATAATGTCATCAAGTGGATGATCTTTTAATACTTTGAAAGTTGTATTAGGAGACTGTGGTTCTGGGTCTGAATCTGAGTAGTGTCTCTCAGGCTGAACAGGACTTACTTCTTCAGTCTGAGTAGGGATTGAGAGATCACTTAGATTTTCAATCTGACTTGTACCTGATGATTCACCTAGATTCTCAGGCTGATGATCAGTTTCAACAGAATTATTGATGTGATCATCTTCAATATTTGTGGCTTCTTTAGTTGATATTACCTTTTCAGATTTGCCACCATCCTCATCATTAGAATCATCCATAACATACATGGGATTTGATGTGAGATCTTCTTTGCTTCTTTCAAGCTCACTCAGACTAACTGGGTCAACTTGAGCTTTGTCAGATCGATCAATACTTGTCTCATCAAACGTAACATGTACTGACTCTTCAATGAACTTTCTTTTAAAATTATAGACTCTGTAAGCTTTGGAGATTGAAGAATATCCAACAAATATGCCTTGATCAGCTTTGGGTTCCAACTTATGGAGCTGATCTCTTTGGTTTAGCACATAGCATGTTGAACCAAAAATATGGAAATATCCAATATTAGGTTTTCTGCCATGATACATCTCGTAGGATGTTTTACCATGTATTTTAGCTATTATAGATCTATTCTGGGTATAACAGGCTGTACTTACAGCTTCTGCCCAGAAGCTTAGCTTAAGCTTTGCTCCACATAACATAGTTCTGGCAGCTTCAATTAAAGTTTTATTCCTCCTTTCAGCAACTCCATTTTGTTGTGGAGTTCTTACAGATGAGAAATTCTGGATGATTCCCTTCTCTTCACAAAAGCCTTCTAGAACTGAGTTTCTAAACTCAGTTCCATGATCACTCCTGAGCTGCTTAAGAGACTTACCCTTCTGCAACTCTTCTTGTCTTATGAAGCTAATTAACTCATATGTAGCTTCACTTTTGGCTTTTAAGAAGATTACCCAAGTAAATCTTGTAAACTCATCAACAATCACTAGGGTATACTTTTTGCCACTTAGGCTTGGGGTGCTTATAGGTCCAAATAAGTCCAAATGCAACATATGCAATGGTTCTGTAATTGAAAAATTCTGCTTGGAATTGAAAGATCCCTTATGATGTTTTCCCATCTCACAAGCTGAACAAAGTTTGTCCTTAGCAAACGTGATCTTTGGTAGACTAGAAACTAATTCTTTGCTAGACAATTTGTTAATATATTTGAAATTTAGGTGTGACAGTCTTTTGTGCCACAACCAACTCAGCTTGGGGGTTGAGTCAGAATACAAACAGGTTTCAGTTGAAGGATCTGCAGAGCTGATATCTAACAAATAGATATCTCTCTCTCTTTGTGCCATCAGTATTGGCTTTCCCTTCTTATCATAAATTGTTCCCGCATGCTTTCTGAAGGTGACTTCATAATCCTCATCACACAGTTGATTGATACTTATCAAATTGTGTTTAAGGCCTTCAACGTATGCTACCTTTTTGAAAGTAACTGTTCCAGCAGTTATCTTTCCATAACCTTTAGTCCTTCCTTGAGAATTATCCGCAAATGTCACCTTGGGTCCTTCATTATTTTGGAATTCACTTAGAATCTCCTTGCTTCCTGTCATGTGCCTTGAGCATCCACTGTCTAGGTACCACTTATAGGAGCCCTGCACATGATCAACTAAACACATTAGTTACTTTTAGGAACCCACTGTTTGGTGGGTTCTGAGGATGAGCACTTAGCTAATCCATTGGAAGCTGACTGATCAGCTTGAACAGATTCTGAGTCTATTTTAGACTGATCATCCTTTACTTTTTCAGGCCTAAGATTGGTACTTACACAATCTTTGGCTTCATGATCTCTGTCACCACATTTATAGCATTTTCTTCTAAATATAGGTGTTTGGGTGACTTCTTTAAGTTTTCCAACATTAAATTTGGATTCAGTTTTAGGGTCATAGGATGTGGATAACCTTTCAATCCTTCTAGACAGATTGTCTATTTGATTTTCTCTAACCTTGGACTTACCTTTGTCAGCTTTATGGTTACCCTTATTTGGTGAAGTCTGACTTACAGATAACTTCCTGTTTTTATAACTTCTTTCAGAACTAACCAGAGAGTTATTTCTCTTTGACTTATTTGGAGTTATTCTGTCAAAGACAGTTGTTCTAACATGATTGTAATCCAATCTTTTGAAAACTGACTTACAGTTTCTGTTGGGTCTAGAACATTCTGCTTGATGATTTGTATGAATAACCTGGGGGCTTTGGATTGGTCTAACAAATTTATTGGTTTTGATCTGTTTTCCATCCTTGTTCCTTAAAAATGTCTTTGGAAGTATTTCATCCGATTTCACATTTTTGTCTTCAAGACTGACTTGTTCTTTGATGATCTCATCAGCTGCAGCACTATAATCTCCCCCGAGCACTGCTTTTACTTGATTTGGTATCTGCTGGTTGATACATTTTTCTGCTTCCCTTGATGACTTACACCAAGATTCACAGATCTTTCTTAGATTGTCACATTGTTCTTTTGATTCTTGTAATTCTTCACTTAGAAGTTTGTTAATATGAAGCTGACACTCATAATCACTTTGAGTCTTTTTACCAGCATTTATGAGAGTTTCAGAGTGTTTAAGTTCATCTTTTAATTTTGATATTTCAGTTTTTAAATTAGATTGAACATTGAGAGAGGTTTTGAAATCATTCAAAAAATAATTGAACATTAAACATTTTTGTTCATCAGTGTAAAAGCTGAAGTTATTTACCTTATACATTGAGGCAGGATCCCAGTTGTTGGTTTGCTTACTCAGCTTAGCCGCTTCTGCTAGATCCTCATCAAAGGAACTATCTTCTAACTCATAGTCAACTTGTTCCTCTTCATCCTCAATGGCCATCAAACACCTATTTGGCTCATCATCATTTGAGGTAGATGATTCAGTATCCCAAGTCTCAGCAAGAAGACCTTTGGTGTTTTCATCTGGCTTGGCTTTGAGTCTTTGATATTTCTTTTTATATTTATCCGCTCTGTAGGCATTCTTGTCAGCCACTGAAGTTGATTCTCCCTTCTTAACTCTACACTCAGCAGCTACGTGTCCTATCTTCTGACAGTTGTAGCACTTAGCTTTCTTTAGGATCAAAAGTAGACTTACCACCTTTGCTTCTGTCAGATTGACCCCATCCTCTTCTGAATTTTCTAAAATTCCTTGCTAACATTGCCATTTGTTCAGTAAGAGCATCCATCTCTTCATCATCTGAATCTGAGTTAGGACTTACTTCTTCAGATTCAGATTCAGAGTCAGTCTCAACTTGAGACTTTTTAGATCCTTTCTTCTTCTTTTCTGCAACTAATGCAGATCCAGCATTATTGATAGATTCTTTTAGTTGTTGCTGGGCCACTTTCTTCTGTTCCATGATCTGTTGATGATTTAGAAGGAAACCATAGATAGATCTGAGATCATATTTTCCTAAGGTTCCTCCAGCATGAAGCGCAATGGTGATCTCATTGAATTGTTCTGGTTAACACATCCAAGAACTTGAGTACCAACTCACTCTCATCTTTCTTGATACCTACCAAGAGCAGATCATTAATCAAGCATTGAAATCTGGTAAACAGATCAGCCAGAGTTTCATTCCTTTTGGCAAAGAAAGTCTCATAAGAACGACTCAGATTTGTCTTCTTATGTTGCTTGACCAAGTCAGTGCCTTCATATGTAACAGTGAGAGTATCCCACATCTCTTTTGCAGTTTGGCACCCAGCCACAGTATGCAGAAGAGGGTTTGTCAAAGCATTTGCTATAATGCTCTGTGCCTTGTCATCAAGGTTGAATAGTTTACGATCTTCTTCAGTCCAAGATGCTTCAGGCTTGGGAGTTTCTCCAGAGGGAACAGATTTGTCAGGGGCAGTAATATGGATCATGGGTATTATTGGGACATCTTGAATCACGGTACTCATCCTGTGATCCACGGACTTCAGATATAGCATAGCTCTGAACTTCCACATAGGATAGTCAGTGCCATCAAAAATAGGACACCCTTTTGCCGCCATTGTTGGGATATGACTTGATTGCTTGTTAGTCGACATCTTAACTTCTTGTCAGTGGATCTTGATCTTCAACTTACGAAGAAACTTGCTCTGATACCAGTTGTTGTCCCAAAGAGGGTAAACAAGCAACCGATACAGTGTAGAAGGGGGGGATGAATACACTTTAAACAACCAATCAAATTTAATCAAATGTATATTGACTAATCAAATAAACTGATTACAATTTTTACTCTCTAATCAAATCAACAGGATGATTTTACATTACACTGATTATAAACTCAACTTCTCTCTAAACACTCTTGGATCACAAACTAATTGATGATCGAACTTCTTGTTAAAACTGATTAACAAAAATTCTGGAAAACTCTCTTTAACCTTGAACTCACAATGTTATCACAACACACGCGTATCAAGTATGAACACAGGCTTCGCGACTTATGCTGTTCTTGCTCTGTGTATCACATGCTTCGTGTAAACCCATAAATGGTTTATACTTATACTTGATGTATCTACGAATAAATCGCAGTTTAAAGATAGAACTTATCTTTTCTTTAAAACCGTAACAAACTCCTTAATTAGAACATATCTAACTAATTCCGTTTGAGATTTCTATCCAACTAATAGATAGTTTAAATTAGGTTCAGATACTCTAATTTAAATGCCGTAGATATTGAGAGTTTATGGCAGAATTTAAAACTTACTTAAATTCTTTAAACTGACTTCTGGCGCTGATCTGACTTACTCAGCTTGACATTGTCAAGCTGAGTTCT
>JARJIL010000216.1:0-16757 GCA_038502395.1 Dittrichia graveolens | reverse complement strand
TAAACCTACAATATCATCAATTCAAACACAATAATTAAGTTCAACATACAATACCAAAAATAAAGGAAATTGAAACATCAAAAAACAATTGGCATAGGCTCACAATCAAACTAAATTAAAGATTCTAAGACATTGGAGTACTATACGCATAAAAAAGAACTCCACGAAATGACAAAAAAGAACTTCATCGAAAAGGAAAAAACGGCGATGGAAGCTACTAAAATAGACGATAGAGAGTTTAGGGTTAAAACTTAAAAAACTAATTTTTTTAATATCAAACCGAGTTGATTTACACGGAGTCAACCTGTTCAACCGTTAACCCGGTCGGGTCACTCCAGGCCGGAAATTACCAAAAAAAACGCTATATGTTGACCCGCTCTAGGCACTGGGTGGTAGTATACGTTAAGGCATGCAGCATGCGGTGGTAGTATGCAGCATGCAGTGGTAGTATAAAATAAAGAAACACGAAAAGAGCTCTCGCAGCATGCAGCATGTGGTGGTAGTATACGTTAAGGCTCAACACTTCGTAGTTACAGCTTTCTAAAGATTAGGAACAACGGTGTAGGGTTATGCAAGGTATGCGTCTCACATTGGATTCAATGTACAGGTCGCACTGTCGGTTGTAACTAAAAACACACCGCGAGATATTAAAAAGTCAATATTCGGGCCTAAAACAATTGAATTTGGCTTAAATCCCACCGACGCAAGGCAGAGTCTTGCGTTTCGGTCAGAAGGTCGTTTCCACCGAGAAAACTGTACCCTTTCGCCTTAAACGGAGCCGTTTGCGTTTTGTGGGTCAAACGGGCCGTTGGTGGGGCCCACGGAAGGGTGTGGATGCCTTGGAGGGGGGCGGCTCGGAGGGAATAAAAGAGTAAAGCGTGGGAGGTATTTCGGGTGCGATCATACCAGCACTAATGCACCGGATCCCATCAGAACTCCGCAGTTAAGCGTGCTTGGGCGAGAGTAGTACTAGGATGGGTGACCCCCTGGGAAGTCCTCGTGTTGCACCCCTTTTTTCGTCATTTTTTTTTGGTCCTGGCGGGGATTACGCGCCTTGCGTTTCGGTCAGAAGGTCGTTTCCACCGAGAAAACTGTACCCTTTCGCCTTAAACGGAGCCGTTTGCGTTTTGTGGGTCAAACGGGCCGTTGGTGGGGCCCACGGAAGGGTGTGGATGCCTTGGAGGGGGGCGGCTCGGAGGGAATAAAAGAGTAAAGCGTGGGAGGAATTTCGGGTGCGATCATACCAGCACTAATGCACCGGATCCCATCAGAACTCCGCAGTTAAGCGTGCTTGGGCGAGAGTAGTACTAGGATGGGTGACCCCCTGGGAAGTCCTCGTGTTGCACCCCTTTTTTCGTCATTTTTTTTTGGTCCTGGCGGGGATTACGCGCCTTGCGTTTCGGTCAGAAGGTCGTTTCCACCGAGAAAACTGTACCCTTTCGCCTTAAACGGAGCCGTTTGCGTTTTGTGGGTCAAACGGGCCGTTGGTGGGGCCCACGGAAGGGTGTGGATGCCTTGGAGGGGGGCGGCTCGGAGGGAATAAAAGAGTAAAGCGTGGGAGGTATTTCGGGTGCGATCATACCAGCACTAATGCACCGGATCCCATCAGAACTCCGCAGTTAAGCGTGCTTGGGCGAGAGTAGTACTAGGATGGGTGACCCCCTGGGAAGTCCTCGTGTTGCACCCCTTTTTTCGTCATTTTTTTTTGGTCCTGGCGGGGATTACGCGCCTTGCGTTTCGGTCAGAAGGTCGTTTCCACCGAGAAAACTGTACCCTTTCGCCTTAAACGGAGCCGTTTGCGTTTTGTGGGTCAAACGGGCCGTTGGTGGGGCCCACGGAAGGGTGTGGATGCCTTGGAGGGGGGCGGCTCGGAGGGAATAAAAGAGTAAAGCGTGGGAGGAATTTCGGGTGCGATCATACCAGCACTAATGCACCGGATCCCATCAGAACTCCGCAGTTAAGCGTGCTTGGGCGAGAGTAGTACTAGGATGGGTGACCCCCTGGGAAGTCCTCGTGTTGCACCCCTTTTTTCGTCATTTTTTTTTGGTCCTGGCGGGGATTACGCGCCTTGCGTTTCGGTCAGAAGGTCGTTTCCACCGAGAAAACTGTACCCTTTCGCCTTAAACGGAGCCGTTTGCGTTTTGTGGGTCAAACGGGCCGTTGGTGGGGCCCACGGAAGGGTGTGGATGCCTTGGAGGGGGGCGGCTCGGAGGGAATAAAAGAGTAAAGCGTGGGAGGTATTTCGGGTGCGATCATACCAGCACTAATGCACCGGATCCCATCAGAACTCCGCAGTTAAGCGTGCTTGGGCGAGAGTAGTACTAGGATGGGTGACCCCCTGGGAAGTCCTCGTGTTGCACCCCTTTTTTCGTCATTTTTTTTTGGTCCTGGCGGGGATTACGCGCCTTGCGTTTCGGTCAGAAGGTCGTTTCCACCGAGAAAACTGTACCCTTTCGCCTTAAACGGAGCCGTTTGCGTTTTGTGGGTCAAACGGGCCGTTGGTGGGGCCCACGGAAGGGTGTGGATGCCTTGGAGGGGGGCGGCTCGGAGGGAATAAAAGAGTAAAGCGTGGGAGGAATTTCGGGTGCGATCATACCAGCACTAATGCACCGGATCCCATCAGAACTCCGCAGTTAAGCGTGCTTGGGCGAGAGTAGTACTAGGATGGGTGACCCCCTGGGAAGTCCTCGTGTTGCACCCCTTTTTTCGTCATTTTTTTTTGGTCCTGGCGGGGATTACGCGCCTTGCGTTTCGGTCAGAAGGTCGTTTCCACCGAGAAAACTGTACCCTTTCGCCTTAAACGGAGCCGTTTGCGTTTTGTGGGTCAAACGGGCCGTTGGTGGGGCCCACGGAAGGGTGTGGATGCCTTGGAGGGGGGCGGCTCGGAGGGAATAAAAGAGTAAAGCGTGGGAGGTATTTCGGGTGCGATCATACCAGCACTAATGCACCGGATCCCATCAGAACTCCGCAGTTAAGCGTGCTTGGGCGAGAGTAGTACTAGGATGGGTGACCCCCTGGGAAGTCCTCGTGTTGCACCCCTTTTTTCGTCATTTTTTTTTGGTCCTGGCGGGGATTACGCGCCTTGCGTTTCGGTCAGAAGGTCGTTTCCACCGAGAAAACTGTACCCTTTCGCCTTAAACGGAGCCGTTTGCGTTTTGTGGGTCAAACGGGCCGTTGGTGGGGCCCACGGAAGGGTGTGGATGCCTTGGAGGGGGGCGGCTCGGAGGGAATAAAAGAGTAAAGCGTGGGAGGTATTTCGGGTGCGATCATACCAGCACTAATGCACCGGATCCCATCAGAACTCCGCAGTTAAGCGTGCTTGGGCGAGAGTAGTACTAGGATGGGTGACCCCCTGGGAAGTCCTCGTGTTGCACCCCTTTTTTCGTCATTTTTTTTTGGTCCTGGCGGGGATTACGCGCCTTGCGTTTCGGTCAGAAGGTCGTTTCCACCGAGAAAACTGTACCCTTTCGCCTTAAACGGAGCCGTTTGCGTTTTGTGGGTCAAACGGGCCGTTGGTGGGGCCCACGGAAGGGTGTGGATGCCTTGGAGGGGGGCGGCTCGGAGGGAATAAAAGAGTAAAGCGTGGGAGGTATTTCGGGTGCGATCATACCAGCACTAATGCACCGGATCCCATCAGAACTCCGCAGTTAAGCGTGCTTGGGCGAGAGTAGTACTAGGATGGGTGACCCCCTGGGAAGTCCTCGTGTTGCACCCCTTTTTTCGTCATTTTTTTTTGGTCCTGGCGGGGATTACGCGCCTTGCGTTTCGGTCAGAAGGTCGTTTCCACCGAGAAAACTGTACCCTTTCGCCTTAAACGGAGCCGTTTGCGTTTTGTGGGTCAAACGGGCCGTTGGTGGGGCCCACGGAAGGGTGTGGATGCCTTGGAGGGGGGCGGCTCGGAGGGAATAAAAGAGTAAAGCGTGGGAGGAATTTCGGGTGCGATCATACCAGCACTAATGCACCGGATCCCATCAGAACTCCGCAGTTAAGCGTGCTTGGGCGAGAGTAGTACTAGGATGGGTGACCCCCTGGGAAGTCCTCGTGTTGCACCCCTTTTTTCGTCATTTTTTTTTGGTCCTGGCGGGGATTACGCGCCTTGCGTTTCGGTCAGAAGGTCGTTTCCACCGAGAAAACTGTACCCTTTCGCCTTAAACGGAGCCGTTTGCGTTTTGTGGGTCAAACGGGCCGTTGGTGGGGCCCACGGAAGGGTGTGGATGCCTTGGAGGGGGGCGGCTCGGAGGGAATAAAAGAGTAAAGCGTGGGAGGTATTTCGGGTGCGATCATACCAGCACTAATGCACCGGATCCCATCAGAACTCCGCAGTTAAGCGTGCTTGGGCGAGAGTAGTACTAGGATGGGTGACCCCCTGGGAAGTCCTCGTGTTGCACCCCTTTTTTCGTCATTTTTTTTTGGTCCTGGCGGGGATTACGCGCCTTGCGTTTCGGTCAGAAGGTCGTTTCCACCGAGAAAACTGTACCCTTTCGCCTTAAACGGAGCCGTTTGCGTTTTGTGGGTCAAACGGGCCGTTGGTGGGGCCCACGGAAGGGTGTGGATGCCTTGGAGGGGGGCGGCTCGGAGGGAATAAAAGAGTAAAGCGTGGGAGGAATTTCGGGTGCGATCATACCAGCACTAATGCACCGGATCCCATCAGAACTCCGCAGTTAAGCGTGCTTGGGCGAGAGTAGTACTAGGATGGGTGACCCCCTGGGAAGTCCTCGTGTTGCACCCCTTTTTTCGTCATTTTTTTTTGGTCCTGGCGGGGATTACGCGCCTTGCGTTTCGGTCAGAAGGTCGTTTCCACCGAGAAAACTGTACCCTTTCGCCTTAAACGGAGCCGTTTGCGTTTTGTGGGTCAAACGGGCCGTTGGTGGGGCCCACGGAAGGGTGTGGATGCCTTGGAGGGGGGCGGCTCGGAGGGAATAAAAGAGTAAAGCGTGGGAGGTATTTCGGGTGCGATCATACCAGCACTAATGCACCGGATCCCATCAGAACTCCGCAGTTAAGCGTGCTTGGGCGAGAGTAGTACTAGGATGGGTGACCCCCTGGGAAGTCCTCGTGTTGCACCCCTTTTTTCGTCATTTTTTTTTGGTCCTGGCGGGGATTACGCGCCTTGCGTTTCGGTCAGAAGGTCGTTTCCACCGAGAAAACTGTACCCTTTCGCCTTAAACGGAGCCGTTTGCGTTTTGTGGGTCAAACGGGCCGTTGGTGGGGCCCACGGAAGGGTGTGGATGCCTTGGAGGGGGGCGGCTCGGAGGGAATAAAAGAGTAAAGCGTGGGAGGAATTTCGGGTGCGATCATACCAGCACTAATGCACCGGATCCCATCAGAACTCCGCAGTTAAGCGTGCTTGGGCGAGAGTAGTACTAGGATGGGTGACCCCCTGGGAAGTCCTCGTGTTGCACCCCTTTTTTCGTCATTTTTTTTTGGTCCTGGCGGGGATTACGCGCCTTGCGTTTCGGTCAGAAGGTCGTTTCCACCGAGAAAACTGTACCCTTTCGCCTTAAACGGAGCCGTTTGCGTTTTGTGGGTCAAACGGGCCGTTGGTGGGGCCCACGGAAGGGTGTGGATGCCTTGGAGGGGGGCGGCTCGGAGGGAATAAAAGAGTAAAGCGTGGGAGGTATTTCGGGTGCGATCATACCAGCACTAATGCACCGGATCCCATCAGAACTCCGCAGTTAAGCGTGCTTGGGCGAGAGTAGTACTAGGATGGGTGACCCCCTGGGAAGTCCTCGTGTTGCACCCCTTTTTTCGTCATTTTTTTTTGGTCCTGGCGGGGATTACGCGCCTTGCGTTTCGGTCAGAAGGTCGTTTCCACCGAGAAAACTGTACCCTTTCGCCTTAAACGGAGCCGTTTGCGTTTTGTGGGTCAAACGGGCCGTTGGTGGGGCCCACGGAAGGGTGTGGATGCCTTGGAGGGGGGCGGCTCGGAGGGAATAAAAGAGTAAAGCGTGGGAGGAATTTCGGGTGCGATCATACCAGCACTAATGCACCGGATCCCATCAGAACTCCGCAGTTAAGCGTGCTTGGGCGAGAGTAGTACTAGGATGGGTGACCCCCTGGGAAGTCCTCGTGTTGCACCCCTTTTTTCGTCATTTTTTTTTGGTCCTGGCGGGGATTACGCGCCTTGCGTTTCGGTCAGAAGGTCGTTTCCACCGAGAAAACTGTACCCTTTCGCCTTAAACGGAGCCGTTTGCGTTTTGTGGGTCAAACGGGCCGTTGGTGGGGCCCACGGAAGGGTGTGGATGCCTTGGAGGGGGGCGGCTCGGAGGGAATAAAAGAGTAAAGCGTGGGAGGTATTTCGGGTGCGATCATACCAGCACTAATGCACCGGATCCCATCAGAACTCCGCAGTTAAGCGTGCTTGGGCGAGAGTAGTACTAGGATGGGTGACCCCCTGGGAAGTCCTCGTGTTGCACCCCTTTTTTCGTCATTTTTTTTTGGTCCTGGCGGGGATTACGCGCCTTGCGTTTCGGTCAGAAGGTCGTTTCCACCGAGAAAACTGTACCCTTTCGCCTTAAACGGAGCCGTTTGCGTTTTGTGGGTCAAACGGGCCGTTGGTGGGGCCCACGGAAGGGTGTGGATGCCTTGGAGGGGGGCGGCTCGGAGGGAATAAAAGAGTAAAGCGTGGGAGGAATTTCGGGTGCGATCATACCAGCACTAATGCACCGGATCCCATCAGAACTCCGCAGTTAAGCGTGCTTGGGCGAGAGTAGTACTAGGATGGGTGACCCCCTGGGAAGTCCTCGTGTTGCACCCCTTTTTTCGTCATTTTTTTTTGGTCCTGGCGGGGATTACGCGCCTTGCGTTTCGGTCAGAAGGTCGTTTCCACCGAGAAAACTGTACCCTTTCGCCTTAAACGGAGCCGTTTGCGTTTTGTGGGTCAAACGGGCCGTTGGTGGGGCCCACGGAAGGGTGTGGATGCCTTGGAGGGGGGCGGCTCGGAGGGAATAAAAGAGTAAAGCGTGGGAGGTATTTCGGGTGCGATCATACCAGCACTAATGCACCGGATCCCATCAGAACTCCGCAGTTAAGCGTGCTTGGGCGAGAGTAGTACTAGGATGGGTGACCCCCTGGGAAGTCCTCGTGTTGCACCCCTTTTTTCGTCATTTTTTTTTGGTCCTGGCGGGGATTACGCGCCTTGCGTTTCGGTCAGAAGGTCGTTTCCACCGAGAAAACTGTACCCTTTCGCCTTAAACGGAGCCGTTTGCGTTTTGTGGGTCAAACGGGCCGTTGGTGGGGCCCACGGAAGGGTGTGGATGCCTTGGAGGGGGGCGGCTCGGAGGGAATAAAAGAGTAAAGCGTGGGAGGAATTTCGGGTGCGATCATACCAGCACTAATGCACCGGATCCCATCAGAACTCCGCAGTTAAGCGTGCTTGGGCGAGAGTAGTACTAGGATGGGTGACCCCCTGGGAAGTCCTCGTGTTGCACCCCTTTTTTCGTCATTTTTTTTTGGTCCTGGCGGGGATTACGCGCCTTGCGTTTCGGTCAGAAGGTCGTTTCCACCGAGAAAACTGTACCCTTTCGCCTTAAACGGAGCCGTTTGCGTTTTGTGGGTCAAACGGGCCGTTGGTGGGGCCCACGGAAGGGTGTGGATGCCTTGGAGGGGGGCGGCTCGGAGGGAATAAAAGAGTAAAGCGTGGGAGGTATTTCGGGTGCGATCATACCAGCACTAATGCACCGGATCCCATCAGAACTCCGCAGTTAAGCGTGCTTGGGCGAGAGTAGTACTAGGATGGGTGACCCCCTGGGAAGTCCTCGTGTTGCACCCCTTTTTTCGTCATTTTTTTTTGGTCCTGGCGGGGATTACGCGCCTTGCGTTTCGGTCAGAAGGTCGTTTCCACCGAGAAAACTGTACCCTTTCGCCTTAAACGGAGCCGTTTGCGTTTTGTGGGTCAAACGGGCCGTTGGTGGGGCCCACGGAAGGGTGTGGATGCCTTGGAGGGGGGCGGCTCGGAGGGAATAAAAGAGTAAAGCGTGGGAGGAATTTCGGGTGCGATCATACCAGCACTAATGCACCGGATCCCATCAGAACTCCGCAGTTAAGCGTGCTTGGGCGAGAGTAGTACTAGGATGGGTGACCCCCTGGGAAGTCCTCGTGTTGCACCCCTTTTTTCGTCATTTTTTTTTGGTCCTGGCGGGGATTACGCGCCTTGCGTTTCGGTCAGAAGGTCGTTTCCACCGAGAAAACTGTACCCTTTCGCCTTAAACGGAGCCGTTTGCGTTTTGTGGGTCAAACGGGCCGTTGGTGGGGCCCACGGAAGGGTGTGGATGCCTTGGAGGGGGGCGGCTCGGAGGGAATAAAAGAGTAAAGCGTGGGAGGTATTTCGGGTGCGATCATACCAGCACTAATGCACCGGATCCCATCAGAACTCCGCAGTTAAGCGTGCTTGGGCGAGAGTAGTACTAGGATGGGTGACCCCCTGGGAAGTCCTCGTGTTGCACCCCTTTTTTCGTCATTTTTTTTTGGTCCTGGCGGGGATTACGCGCCTTGCGTTTCGGTCAGAAGGTCGTTTCCACCGAGAAAACTGTACCCTTTCGCCTTAAACGGAGCCGTTTGCGTTTTGTGGGTCAAACGGGCCGTTGGTGGGGCCCACGGAAGGGTGTGGATGCCTTGGAGGGGGGCGGCTCGGAGGGAATAAAAGAGTAAAGCGTGGGAGGAATTTCGGGTGCGATCATACCAGCACTAATGCACCGGATCCCATCAGAACTCCGCAGTTAAGCGTGCTTGGGCGAGAGTAGTACTAGGATGGGTGACCCCCTGGGAAGTCCTCGTGTTGCACCCCTTTTTTCGTCATTTTTTTTTGGTCCTGGCGGGGATTACGCGCCTTGCGTTTCGGTCAGAAGGTCGTTTCCACCGAGAAAACTGTACCCTTTCGCCTTAAACGGAGCCGTTTGCGTTTTGTGGGTCAAACGGGCCGTTGGTGGGGCCCACGGAAGGGTGTGGATGCCTTGGAGGGGGGCGGCTCGGAGGGAATAAAAGAGTAAAGCGTGGGAGGTATTTCGGGTGCGATCATACCAGCACTAATGCACCGGATCCCATCAGAACTCCGCAGTTAAGCGTGCTTGGGCGAGAGTAGTACTAGGATGGGTGACCCCCTGGGAAGTCCTCGTGTTGCACCCCTTTTTTCGTCATTTTTTTTTGGTCCTGGCGGGGATTACGCGCCTTGCGTTTCGGTCAGAAGGTCGTTTCCACCGAGAAAACTGTACCCTTTCGCCTTAAACGGAGCCGTTTGCGTTTTGTGGGTCAAACGGGCCGTTGGTGGGGCCCACGGAAGGGTGTGGATGCCTTGGAGGGGGGCGGCTCGGAGGGAATAAAAGAGTAAAGCGTGGGAGGAATTTCGGGTGCGATCATACCAGCACTAATGCACCGGATCCCATCAGAACTCCGCAGTTAAGCGTGCTTGGGCGAGAGTAGTACTAGGATGGGTGACCCCCTGGGAAGTCCTCGTGTTGCACCCCTTTTTTCGTCATTTTTTTTTGGTCCTGGCGGGGATTACGCGCCTTGCGTTTCGGTCAGAAGGTCGTTTCCACCGAGAAAACTGTACCCTTTCGCCTTAAACGGAGCCGTTTGCGTTTTGTGGGTCAAACGGGCCGTTGGTGGGGCCCACGGAAGGGTGTGGATGCCTTGGAGGGGGGCGGCTCGGAGGGAATAAAAGAGTAAAGCGTGGGAGGTATTTCGGGTGCGATCATACCAGCACTAATGCACCGGATCCCATCAGAACTCCGCAGTTAAGCGTGCTTGGGCGAGAGTAGTACTAGGATGGGTGACCCCCTGGGAAGTCCTCGTGTTGCACCCCTTTTTTCGTCATTTTTTTTTGGTCCTGGCGGGGATTACGCGCCTTGCGTTTCGGTCAGAAGGTCGTTTCCACCGAGAAAACTGTACCCTTTCGCCTTAAACGGAGCCGTTTGCGTTTTGTGGGTCAAACGGGCCGTTGGTGGGGCCCACGGAAGGGTGTGGATGCCTTGGAGGGGGGGCGGCTCGGAGGGAATAAAAGAGTAAAGCGTGGGAGGAATTTCGGGTGCGATCATACCAGCACTAATGCACCGGATCCCATCAGAACTCCGCAGTTAAGCGTGCTTGGGCGAGAGTAGTACTAGGATGGGTGACCCCCTGGGAAGTCCTCGTGTTGCACCCCTTTTTTCGTCATTTTTTTTTGGTCCTGGCGGGGATTACGCGCCTTGCGTTTCGGTCAGAAGGTCGTTTCCACCGAGAAAACTGTACCCTTTCGCCTTAAACGGAGCCGTTTGCGTTTTGTGGGTCAAACGGGCCGTTGGTGGGGCCCACGGAAGGGTGTGGATGCCTTGGAGGGGGGCGGCTCGGAGGGAATAAAAGAGTAAAGCGTGGGAGGTATTTCGGGTGCGATCATACCAGCACTAATGCACCGGATCCCATCAGAACTCCGCAGTTAAGCGTGCTTGGCGAGAGTAGTACTAGGATGGGTGACCCCCTGGGAAGTCCTCGTGTTGCACCCCTTTTTTCGTCATTTTTTTTTGGTCCTGGCGGGGATTACGCGCCTTGCGTTTCGGTCAGAAGGTCGTTTCCACCGAGAAAACTGTACCCTTTCGCCTTAAACGGAGCCGTTTGCGTTTTGTGGGTCAAACGGGCCGTTGGTGGGGCCCACGGAAGGGTGTGGATGCCTTGGAGGGGGGCGGCTCGGAGGGAATAAAAGAGTAAAGCGTGGGAGGTATTTCGGGTGCGATCATACCAGCACTAATGCACCGGATCCCATCAGAACTCCGCAGTTAAGCGTGCTTGGGCGAGAGTAGTACTAGGATGGGTGACCCCCTGGGAAGTCCTCGTGTTGCACCCCTTTTTTCGTCATTTTTTTTTGGTCCTGGCGGGGATTACGCGCCTTGCGTTTCGGTCAGAAGGTCGTTTCCACCGAGAAAACTGTACCCTTTCGCCTTAAACGGAGCCGTTTGCGTTTTGTGGGTCAAACGGGCCGTTGGTGGGGCCCACGGAAGGGTGTGGATGCCTTGGAGGGGGGCGGCTCGGAGGAATAAAAGAGTAAAGCGTGGGAGGTATTTCGGGTGCGATCATACCAGCACTAATGCACCGGATCCCATCAGAACTCCGCAGTTAAGCGTGCTTGGGCGAGAGTAGTACTAGGATGGGTGACCCCCTGGGAAGTCCTCGTGTTGCACCCCTTTTTTTCGTCATTTTTTTTTGGTCCTGGCGGGGATTACGCGCCTTGCGTTTCGGTCAGAAGGTCGTTTCCACCGAGAAAACTGTACCCTTTCGCCTTAAACGGAGCCGTTTGCGTTTTGTGGGTCAAACGGGCCGTTGGTGGGGGCCCACGGAAGGGTGTGGATGCCTTGGAGGGGGGCGGCTCGGAGGGAATAAAAGAGTAAAGCGTGGGAGGTATTTCGGGTGCGATCATACCAGCACTAATGCACCGGATCCCATCAGAACTCCGCAGTTAAGCGTGCTTGGGCGAGAGTAGTACTAGGATGGGTGACCCCCTGGGAAGTCCTCGTGTTGCACCCCTTTTTTCGTCATTTTTTTTTGGTCCTGGCGGGGATTACGCGCCTTGCGTTTCGGTCAGAAGGTCGTTTCCACCGAGAAAACTGTACCCTTTCGCCTTAAACGGAGCCGTTTGCGTTTTGTGGGTCAAACGGGCCGTTGGTGGGGCCCACGGAAGGGTGTGGATGCCTTGGAGGGGGGCGGCTCGGAGGGAATAAAAGAGTAAAGCGTGGGAGGTATTTCGGGTGCGATCATACCAGCACTAATGCACCGGATCCCATCAGAACTCCGCAGTTAAGCGTGCTTGGGCGAGAGTAGTACTAGGATGGGTGACCCCCTGGGAAGTCCTCGTGTTGCACCCCTTTTTTCGTCATTTTTTTTTGGTCCTGGCGGGGATTACGCGCCTTGCGTTTCGGTCAGAAGGTCGTTTCCACCGAGAAAACTGTACCCTTTCGCCTTAAACGGAGCCGTTTGCGTTTTGTGGGTCAAACGGGCCGTTGGTGGGGCCCACGGAAGGGTGTGGATGCCTTGGAGGGGGGCGGCTCGGAGGGAATAAAAGAGTAAAGCGTGGGAGGTATTTCGGGTGCGATCATACCAGCACTAATGCACCGGATCCCATCAGAACTCCGCAGTTAAGCGTGCTTGGGCGAGAGTAGTACTAGGATGGGTGACCCCCTGGGAAGTCCTCGTGTTGCACCCCTTTTTTCGTCATTTTTTTTTGGTCCTGGCGGGATTACGCGCCTTGCGTTTCGGTCAGAAGGTCGTTTCCACCGAGAAAACTGTACCCTTTCGCCTTAAACGGAGCCGTTTGCGTTTTGTGGGTCAAACGGGCCGTTGGTGGGGCCCACGGAAGGGTGTGGATGCCTTGGAGGGGGGCGGCTCGGAGGGAATAAAAGAGTAAAGCGTGGGAGGAATTTCGGGTGCGATCATACCAGCACTAATGCACCGGATCCCATCAGAACTCCGCAGTTAAGCGTGCTTGGGCGAGAGTAGTACTAGGATGGTGACCCCCTGGGAAGTCCTCGTGTTGCACCCCTTTTTTCGTCATTTTTTTTTGGTCCTGGCGGGGATTACGCGCCTTGCGTTTCGGTCAGAAGGTCGTTTCCACCGAGAAAACTGTACCCTTTCGCCTTAAACGGAGCCGTTTGCGTTTTGTGGGTCAAACGGGCCGTTGGTGGGGCCCACGGAAGGGTGTGGATGCCTTGGAGGGGGGCGGCTCGGAGGGAATAAAAGAGTAAAGCGTGGGAGGTATTTCGGGTGCGATCATACCAGCACTAATGCACCGGATCCCATCAGAACTCCGCAGTTAAGCGTGCTTGGGCGAGAGTAGTACTAGGATGGGTGACCCCCTGGGAAGTCCTCGTGTTGCACCCCTTTTTTCGTCATTTTTTTTTGGTCCTGGCGGGGATTACGCGCCTTGCGTTTCGGTCAGAAGGTCGTTTCCACCGAGAAAACTGTACCCCTTTCGCCTTAAACGGAGCCGTTTGCGTTTTGTGGGTCAAACGGGCCGTTGGTGGGGCCCACGGAAGGGTGTGGATGCCTTGGAGGGGGGCGGCTCGGAGGGAATAAAAGAGTAAAGCGTGGGAGGAATTTCGGGTGCGATCATACCAGCACTAATGCACCGGATCCCATCAGAACTCCGCAGTTAAGCGTGCTTGGGCGAGAGTAGTACTAGGATGGGTGACCCCCTGGGAAGTCCTCGTGTTGCACCCCTTTTTTCGTCATTTTTTTTTGGTCCTGGCGGGGATTACGCGCCTTGCGTTTCGGTCAGAAGGTCGTTTCCACCGAGAAAACTGTACCCTTTCGCCTTAAACGGAGCCGTTTGCGTTTTGTGGGTCAAACGGGCCGTTGGTGGGGCCCACGGAAGGGTGTGGATGCCTTGGAGGGGGGCGGCTCGGAGGGAATAAAAGAGTAAAGCGTGGGAGGTATTTCGGGTGCGATCATACCAGCACTAATGCACCGGATCCCATCAGAACTCCGCAGTTAAGCGTGCTTGGGCGAGAGTAGTACTAGGATGGGTGACCCCCTGGGAAGTCCTCGTGTTGCACCCCTTTTTTCGTCATTTTTTTTTGGTCCTGGCGGGGATTACGCGCCTTGCGTTTCGGTCAGAAGGTCGTTTCCACCGAGAAAACTGTACCCTTTCGCCTTAAACGGAGCCGTTTGCGTTTTGTGGGTCAAACGGGCCGTTGGTGGGGCCCACGGAAGGGTGTGGATGCCTTGGAGGGGGGCGGCTCGGAGGGAATAAAAGAGTAAAGCGTGGGAGGTATTTCGGGTGCGATCATACCAGCACTAATGCACCGGATCCCATCAGAACTCCGCAGTTAAGCGTGCTTGGGCGAGAGTAGTACTAGGATGGGTGACCCCCTGGGAAGTCCTCGTGTTGCACCCCTTTTTTCGTCATTTTTTTTTGGTCCTGGCGGGGATTACGCGCCTTGCGTTTCGGTCAGAAGGTCGTTTCCACCGAGAAAACTGTACCCTTTCGCCTTAAACGGAGCCGTTTGCGTTTTGTGGGTCAAACGGGCCGTTGGTGGGGCCCACGGAAGGGTGTGGATGCCTTGGAGGGGGGCGGCTCGGAGGGAATAAAAGAGTAAAGCGTGGGAGGAATTTCGGGTGCGATCATACCAGCACTAATGCACCGGATCCCATCAGAACTCCGCAGTTAAGCGTGCTTGGGCGAGAGTAGTACTAGGATGGGTGACCCCCTGGGAAGTCCTCGTGTTGCACCCCCTTTTTTCGTCATTTTTTTTTGGTCCTGGCGGGGATTACGCGCCTTGCGTTTCGGTCAGAAGGTCGTTTCCACCGAGAAAACTGTACCCTTTCGCCTTAAACGGAGCCGTTTGCGTTTTGTGGGTCAAACGGGCCGTTGGTGGGGCCCACGGAAGGGTGTGGATGCCTTGGAGGGGGGCGGCTCGGAGGGAATAAAAGAGTAAAGCGTGGGAGGTATTTCGGGTGCGATCATACCAGCACTAATGCACCGGATCCCATCAGAACTCCGCAGTTAAGCGTGCTTGGGCGAGAGTAGTACTAGGATGGGTGACCCCCTGGGAAGTCCTCGTGTTGCACCCCTTTTTTCGTCATTTTTTTTTTGGTCCTGGCGGGGATTACGCGCCTTGCGTTTCGGTCAGAAGGTCGTTTCCACCGAGAAAACTGTACCCTTTCGCCTTAAACGGAGCCGTTTGCGTTTTGTGGGTCAAACGGGCCGTTGGTGGGGCCCACGGAAGGGTGTGGATGCCTTGGAGGGGGGCGGCTCGGAGGGAATAAAAGAGTAAAGCGTGGGAGGTATTTCGGGTGCGATCATACCAGCACTAATGCACCGGATCCCATCAGAACTCCGCAGTTAAGCGTGCTTGGGCGAGAGTAGTACTAGGATGGGTGACCCCCTGGGAAGTCCTCGTGTTGCACCCCTTTTTTCGTCATTTTTTTTTGGTCCTGGCGGGGATTACGCGCCTTGCGTTTCGGTCAGAAGGTCGTTTCCACCGAGAAAACTGTACCCTTTCGCCTTAAACGGAGCCGTTTGCGTTTTGTGGGTCAAACGGGCCGTTGGTGGGGCCCACGGAAGGGTGTGGATGCCTTGGAGGGGGGCGGCTCGGAGGGAATAAAAGAGTAAAGCGTGGGAGGAATTTCGGGTGCGATCATACCAGCACTAATGCACCGGATCCCATCAGAACTCCGCAGTTAAGCGTGCTTGGGCGAGAGTAGTACTAGGATGGGTGACCCCCTGGGAAGTCCTCGTGTTGCACCCCTTTTTTCGTCATTTTTTTTTGGTCCTGGCGGGGATTACGCGCCTTGCGTTTCGGTCAGAAGGTCGTTTCCACCGAGAAAACTGTACCCTTTCGCCTTAAACGGAGCCGTTTGCGTTTTGTGGGTCAAACGGGCCGTTGGTGGGGCCCACGGAAGGGTGTGGATGCCTTGGAGGGGGGCGGCTCGGAGGGAATAAAAGAGTAAAGCGTGGGAGGTATTTCGGGTGCGATCATACCAGCACTAATGCACCGGATCCCATCAGAACTCCGCAGTTAAGCGTGCTTGGGCGAGAGTAGTACTAGGATGGGTGACCCCCTGGGAAGTCCTCGTGTTGCACCCCTTTTTTCGTCATTTTTTTTTGGTCCTGGCGGGGATTACGCGCCTTGCGTTTCGGTCAGAAGGTCGTTTCCACCGAGAAAACTGTACCCTTTCGCCTTAAACGGAGCCGTTTGCGTTTTGTGGGTCAAACGGGCCGTTGGTGGGGCCCACGGAAGGGTGTGGATGCCTTGGAGGGGGGCGGCTCGGAGGGAATAAAAGAGTAAAGCGTGGGAGGTATTTCGGGTGCGATCATACCAGCACTAATGCACCGGATCCCATCAGAACTCCGCAGTTAAGCGTGCTTGGGCGAGAGTAGTACTAGGATGGGTGACCCCCTGGGAAGTCCTCGTGTTGCACCCCTTTTTTCGTCATTTTTTTTTGGTCCTGGCGGGGATTACGCGCCTTGCGTTTCGGTCAGAAGGTCGTTTCCACCGAGAAAACTGTACCCTTTCGCCTTAAACGGAGCCGTTTGCGTTTTGTGGGTCAAACGGGCCGTTGGTGGGGCCCACGGAAGGGTGTGGATGCCTTGGAGGGGGGCGGCTCGGAGGGAATAAAAGAGTAAAGCGTGGGAGGAATTTCGGGTGCGATCATACCAGCACTAATGCACCGGATCCCATCAGAACTCCGCAGTTAAGCGTGCTTGGGCGAGAGTAGTACTAGGATGGGTGACCCCCTGGGAAGTCCTCGTGTTGCACCCCTTTTTTCGTCATTTTTTTTTGGTCCTGGCGGGATTACGCGCCTTGCGTTTCGGTCAGAAGGTCGTTTCCACCGAGAAAACTGTACCCTTTCGCCTTAAACGGAGCCGTTTGCGTTTTGTGGGTCAAACGGGCCGTTGGTGGGGCCCACGGAAGGGTGTGGATGCCTTGGAGGGGGGCGGCTCGGAGGGAATAAAAGAGTAAAGCGTGGGAGGTATTTCGGGTGCGATCATACCAGCACTAATGCACCGATCCCATCAGAACTCCGCAGTTAAGCGTGCTTGGGCGAGAGTAGTACTAGGATGGGTGACCCCCTGGGAAGTCCTCGTGTTGCACCCCTTTTTTCGTCATTTTTTTTTGGTCCTGGCGGGGATTACGCGCCTTGCGTTTCGGTCAGAAGGTCGTTTCCACCGAGAAAACTGTACCCTTTCGCCTTAAACGGAGCCGTTTGCGTTTTGTGGGTCAAACGGGCCGTTGGTGGGGGCCCCACGGAAGGGTGTGGATGCCTTGGAGGGGGGGCGGCTCGGAGGGAATAAA
>JARJIL010000215.1:0-17000 GCA_038502395.1 Dittrichia graveolens | reverse complement strand
TTTTAATAGGTTTACAAACAAGTTTTATAAAATTGAAATATCGTTTATCATGCAATGATATGTTCGACATAGGCGTATAATTTTTTGTTCATTTTATTTGTGTTTGTATAGTCATTTAATAGTTTTTAAAAGGTTTATTAGTTTTTTATATAAAAAACAATTCAAAAATAAAATGACAATTTTGTGTCCGTCGCAAATCCGTCAGTAATACTATAAGTTTTTTACGGATTTGTGACGGCGTTGAATTTGTTTTTTGTATTTTTAGAATAAAAAGGGTAAAATTACACTAACAAACACGTATTCTCTCATTTAATATATGTGTTATCAATTTTGTGAAATAAGAGATTCTACACGTGTTTCTATAGAAATGCTCGAGTGCGTTATAATAGGTTTACAAACAAGTTTTATAAAATTGAAATATCGTTTATCATGCAACGATATGTTCGACATATGCGTATATTTTTTTTTCATTTTATTTGTGTTTGTATAATCATTTAATAGTTTTTAAAAGGTTTATTAGTTATTTATATAATAAAAATTCAAGAATAAGATGACAAGTTTGGGTCCGTCGCAAATTGGTGAAATACTATAAGTTTGTGACGGATTTGTGTCGGCGTTGAATTTGTTTTTTTTATTTTTATAATAAAAATGGTAAAATTACACTAACGAACACGTATTCTCATTTAATATATATATTATCAATTTGGTGAAATAAGAGGTTCTACACGTATGTCTGTTGACCCCGAACGTGCTCATTTAACGTGCAACGACATTCTCGATATATGCGTATATTTTTTACCATATTTTATTTGTGTTTGTATAGTTATTTAATAGTTTTTAAAAATGTCTTTGAGTTTTTTATATAATAAAATGACAAGTTTGGGTCCGTCACAAATACTATAATTTTGTGACGGATTTATGACGGCGTTGAATTTGTTTTTTGTATTTTTAGAATTAAAAATGCTAAATTACACTAACAAACACGCATTCTCTCATTTAATATATGTGTTATCAATTTTGTGAAATATGAGATTCATTTTATTATATTTATATACAAGTTTTCTAAACTTGAAATATCCTTTAACATGCAACGACATGCCCGACATATGCGTATAATTTTTTCTATATTTTATTTGTGTTTGTATAGTTATATAATTGTTTTTAAAATTGTTTTTGAGTTTTTTATATAAAAAAATCAAAAATAAAATTACAAGTTTGGGTCCGTCACAAATACTATAAGCTTGCGACGGATTTTTAAAAGCTTTGAATTTGTTTTTTGTATTTTTAGATTATAAAATGGAAAAATTGCACTAAAACAGGGATTCTCTCATTTAATCTAGGTGTTATCAATTTGGTCAATTAAGAGGTTGTACACGTGTGTTTATAGACACGGTCGTGTGCGTTATAATATGTTTACAAACAAGTTTAATAAACTTGAAATATCGTTTATTATGCAACGATATGTTCGACATAGGCGTATAATATTTTGTTCATTTTATTTGGATTTGTATAGTCATTTAATAGTTTTTAAAAGGTTTATTAGTTTTTTATATAAAAACAATTCAAAATAAGATGACAAGTTTCGGTCCGTCGCAAATTCGTCACAAATACTATAAGTTTGTTACGGATTTGTGTGGGCGTTGAATTTGTTTTTTGTATTTTGATATTAAATTATAGTAGAATTGCACCAACAAACACATATTCTCTCATTTAATGTAAGTGTTATCAATTTGGTGAAATAAGAGGTTCTACATGTGTGTTTATAGAAACGATCGTGTGCGTTTTAATAGGTTTACAAACTAGTTTTATAAAATTGAAATATTGTTTATCATGCAATGATATGTTCGACATAGGCGTATAATTTTTTGTTCATTTTATTTGTGTTTGTATAGTCATTTAATAGTATTTAAAAGGTTTATTAGTTTTTTATATAAAAAACAATTCAAAAATAAAATGACAATTTTGTGTCCGTCGCAAATCCGTCAGTAATACTATAAGTTTTTTACGGATTTGTGACGGCGTTGAATTTGTTTTTTGTATTTTTAGAATAAAAAGGGTAAAATTACACTAACAAACACGTATTCTCTCATTTAATATATGTGTTATCAATTTTGTGAAATAAGAGATTCTACACGTGTTTCTATAGAAATGCTCGAGTGCGTTATAATAGGTTTACAAACAAGTTTTATAAAATTGAAATATCGTTTATCATGCAACGATATGTTCGACATATGCGTATATTTTTTTTTCATTTTATTTGTGTTTGTATAGTCATTTAATAGTTTTTAAAAGGTTTATTAGTTATTTATATAAAAAAAATTCAAGAATAAGATGACAAGTTTGGGTCCGTCGCAAATTGGTGAAATACTATAAGTTTGTGACGGATTTGTGTCGGCGTTGAATTTGTTTTTTTTATTTTTATAATAAAAATGGTAAAATTACACTAACGAACACGTATTCTCATTTAATATATATATTATCAATTTGGTGAAATAAGAGGTTCTACACGTATGTCTGTTGACCCCGAACGTGCTCATTTAACGTGCAACGACATTCTCGATATATGCGTATATTTTTTACCATATTTTATTTGTGTTTGTATAGTTATTTAATAGTTTTTAAAAATGTCTTTGAGTTTTTTATATAATAAAATGACAAGTTTGGGTCCGTCACAAATACTATAATTTTGTGACGGATTTGTGACGGCGTTGAATTTGTTTTTTGTATTTTTAGAATTAAAAATGCTAAATTACACTAACAAACACGCATTCTCTCATTTAATATATGTGTAATCAATTTTGTGAAATATGAGATTCATTTTATTATATTTATATACAAGTTTTCTAAACTTGAAATATCCTTTAACATGCAACGACATGCCCGACATATGCGTATAATTTTTTCTATATTTTATTTGTGTTTGTATAGTTATATAATAGTTTTTAAAATTGTTTTTGAGTTTTTTATATAAAAAATTCAAAAATTAAATTACAAGTTTGGGTCCGTCACAAATACTATAAGCTTGCGACGGATTTGTAAAAGCTTTGAATTTGTTTTTTGTTTTTTTAGATTATAAAATGGAAAAATTGCACTAAAACAGGGATTCTCTCATTTAATCTAGGTGTTATCAATTTGGTCAATTAAGAGGTTGTACACGTGTGTTTATAGATACGGTCGTGTGCGTTATAATATGTTTACAAACAAGTTTAATAAACTTGAAATATCGTTTATTATGCAACGATATGTTCGACATAGGCGTATAATATTTTGTTCATTTTATTTGGATTTTTATAGTCATTTAATAGTTTTTAAAAGGTTTATTAGTTTTTTATATAAAAACATTTCAAAATAAGATGACAAGTTTCGGTCCGTCGCAAATTCGTCACAAATACTATAAGTTTGTGACGGATATGTGTGGGCGTTGAATTTGTTTTTTGTATTTTGATATTAAATTATAGTAGAATTGCACCAACAAACACATATTTTCTCATTTAATGTAAGTGTTATTAATTTGGTGAAATAAGAGGTTCTACATGTGTGTTTATAGAAACGATCGTGTGCGTTTTAATAGGCTTACAAACAAGTTTTATAAAATTGAAATATCGTTTATCATGCAATGATATGTTCGACATAGGCGTATAATTTTTTGTTCATTTTACTTGTGTTTGTATAGTCATTTAATAGTTTTTAAAAGGTTTATTAGTTTTTTATATAAAAAACAATTCAAAAATAAAATGACAATTTTGTGTCCGTCGCAAATCCGTCAGTAATACTATAAGTTTGTTACGGATTTGTGACGGCGTTGAATTTGTTTTTTGTATTTTTAGAATAAAAAAGGGTAAAATTACACTAACAAACACGTATTCTCTCATTTAATATATGTGTTATCAATTTTGTGAAATAAGAGATTCTACACGTCTGTCTATAGAAATGCTCGAGTGCGTTATAATAGGTTTACAAACAAGTTTTATAAAATTGAAATATCGTTTATCATGCAACGATATGTTTGACATATGCGTATATTTTTTTGTTCATTTTATTTGTGTTTGTATAGTCATTTAATAGTTTTTAAAAGGGTTATTAGTTTTTTATAAAAAAACAATTCAAAAATAAGATGACAAGTTTGGGTCCGTCGCAAATTGGTCAGAAATACTATAAGTTTGTGACGGATTTGTGTCGGCGTTGAATTTGTTTTTTGTATTTTTAGAATAAAAATGGTAAAATTACACTAACGAACACGTATTCTGATTTAATATATGTGTTATCAATTTGGTGAAATAAGAGGTTCTACACGTATGTCTGTAGTCCTGATCGTGCTAATTTAATGTGCAACGACATTCTCGATATATGCGTATAATTTTTTACATATTTTATTTGTGTTTGTATAGTTATTTAATAGTTTTTAAAAATGTCTTTGAGTTTTTTATATAAAAAAATTCAAAAATAAAATGACAAGTTTGGGTCCGTTACAAATACTATAAGATTGAGACGGATTTGTGAAAGCCTTGAATTTGTTTTTTGTATTTTTAGATTATAAAATGGAAAAATTGCACTAAAAACTCAGATTCTCTCATTGAATGTAGGTGTTATCAATTTGTTCAATTAAGAGGTTATACGCGTGTGTTTATAGACATGATCGTGTGCGTTATAATATGTTTACAAACAAGTTTAATAAACTTGAAATATCGTTTATTATGCAACGATATGTTCGACATAGGCGTATAATTTTTTGTTCATTTTATTTGTGTTTGTATAGTGATTTAATAGTTTTTAAATGGTTTATTAGTTTTTTATACAAAAAAACAATTCAAAAATAAAATGACAATTTTGGGTCCGTCACAAATACTATAAGTCTGTGACGGATTTGTGACGGCGTTGAATTTGTTTTTTGTATTTTTAGAATTAAAAATGGTCAAATTACACTAACAAACACGTATTCTCTTATTTAATATATGTGTTATCAATTTTGTGAAATAAGAGCTTCCTTTTATTATGTTTATATACAAGTTTTCTAAACTTGAAATATCTTTTAACATGCAACGACATGCCCGACATATGCGTATAATTTTTTCTATATTTTATTTGTGTTTGTATAGTTATATAATAGTTTTTAAAATTGTTTTTGAGTTTTTTATATAAAAAAATTCAAAAATAAAATGACAAGTTTGGGTCCGTCACAAATACTATAAGATTGAGACGGATTTGTGAAAGCCTTGAATTTGTTTTTTGTATTTTTAGATTATAAAATGGATAAATTGCACTAAAAACACAGATTCTCTCATTTAATGTAGGTGTTATCAATTTGGTCAATTAAGAGGTTATACGCGTGTGTTTATAGACATGATCGTGTGCGTTATAATATGTTTACAAACAAGTTTAATAAACTTGAAATATCGTTTATTATACAACGACATTTTCGACATATACGTTTTATTTTTGTTCATTTTCATTGTGTTTGTATAGTCATTTCATAGTTTTTTAAAAAGTTTGAGTTTTTTGTAGAAAAAAATAATTCCTAAATAAAATGAAAAGTTTGGGTCCGTCGCAAATGTGTCACAATACTATAACTTTGCGACGGATTTGTGAGGGAGTTGAATTTGTTTTTTGAATTTTTCGATTAAAATATAGTAGAATTGCACCAAGAAACACATATTCTGTCATTTAATGTAAGTGTTATCAATTGTGAAATAAGAGATTCTACACATGTGTCTGTAGAAGCGCTCGTGTGCGTTATAATAGGGTTACAAACAAGTTTTATAAAATTGAAATATCGTTTATCACGCAACGATATGTTCGACATAGGCGTATAAATTTTTGTTCATTTTATTTGTGTTTGTATAGTTATTTAATAGTTTTTAAATGGTTTATTAGTTTTTTATATAAAAAACAATTCAAACATAAAATGACAATTTTGGGTCCGTCACAAATACTATAAGTTTGTGACGGATTTGTGACGGCGTTGAATTTGTTTTTTGTATTTTTAGATTTAAAAATGCTAAATTACACTAACAAACACGTATTCTCTCATTTAATATATGTGTTATCAGTTTTGTGAAATAAGAGATTCATTTTATTATGTTTATATACAAGTTTTTTAAACTTGAAATATCCTTTAACAAGCAACGACATCCCGACATATGCGTATAATTTTTTTTATATTTTATTTGTGTTTTTATAGTTATATAATAGATTTTAAAATTGTTTTTGAGTTTTTTATATAAAAAAATTCAAAAATTAAATTACAAGTTTGGGTCCGTCACAAATACTATAAGCTTGCGACGGATTTGTAAAACCTTTGAATTTGTTTTTTGTTTTTTAAGATTATAAAATGGAAAAATTGCACTAAAACAGGGATTCTCTCATTTAATCTAGGTGTCATCAATTTGGTCAATTAAGAGGTTGTACACGTGTGTTTATAGACACGGTCGTGTGTGTTATAATATGTTTACAAACAAGTTTAATAAACTTGAAATATCGTTTATTATGCAACGATATGTTCGACATAGGCGTATAATTTTTTGTTCATTTTATTTGTGTTTGTATAGTGATTTAATAGTTTTTAAATGGTTTATTAGTTTTTTATACAAAAAAACAATTCAAAAATAAAATGACAATTTTGGGTCCGTCACAAATACTATAAGCCTGTGACGGATTTGTGACGGCGTTGAATTTGTTTTTTGTATTTTTAGAATTAAAAATGGTCAAATTACACTAACAAACACGTATTCTCTTATTTAATATATGTGTTATCAATTTTGTGAAATAAGAGCTTCCTTTTATTATGTTTATATACAAGTTTTCTAAACTTGAAATATACTTTAACATGCAACGACATGCCCGACATATGCGTATAATTTTTTCTATATTTTATTTGTGTTTGTATAGTTATATAATAGTTTTTAAAATTGTTTTTGAGTTTTTTATATAAAAAAATTCAAAAATAAAATGACAAGTTTGGGTCCGTCACAAATACTATAAGATTGAGACGGATTTGTGAAAGCCTTGAATTTGTTTTTTGTATTTTTAGATTATAAAATGGATAAATTGCACTAAAAACACAGATTCTCTCATTTAATGTAGGTGTTATCAATTTGGTCAATTAAGAGGTTATACGCGTGTGTTTATAGACATGATCGTGTGCGTTATAATATGTTTACAAACAAGTTTAATAAACTTGAAATATCGTTTATTATACAACGACATTTTCGACATATACGTTTTATTTTTGTTCATTTTCATTGTGTTTGTATAGTCATTTAATAGGTTTTTAAAAAGTTTGACTTTTTTGTAGAAAAAAATAATTCCTAAATAAAATGAAAGGTTTGGGTCCGTCGCAAATCTGTCACAAATACTATAACTTTGCGACGGATTTGTGAGGGAGTTGAATTTGTTTTTTGAATTTTTCGATTAAAATATAGTAGAATTGCACCAAGAAACACATATTCTCTCATTTAATGTAACTGTTATCAATTGTAAAATAAGAGGTTCTACACATGTGTCTGTAGAAGCGCTCATGTGCGTTATAATAGGTTTACAAACAAGTTTTATAAAATTGAAATTTCGTTTATCACGCAACGATATGTTCGACATAAGCGTATAAATTTTTGTTCATTTTATTTGTGTTTGTATAGTCATTTAATTGTTTTTAAATTGTTTATTAGTTTTTTATATAATTAAACAATTCAAACATAAAATGACAATTTTGGGTCCGTGACAAATACTATAATTTTGTGACGGATTTGTGACGGCGTTGAATTTGTTTTTTGTATTTTTAGAATTAAAAATGCTAAATTACACTAACAAACACGTATTCTCTCATTTAATATATGTGTTATCATTTTTGTGAAATAAGAGATTCATTTTATTATGTTTATATACAAGTTTTCTAAACTTGAAATATACTTTAACATGCAACGACATGCCCGACATATGCGTATAATTTTTTCTATATTTTATTTGTGTTTGTATAGTTATATAATTGTTTTTAAAATTGTTTTTGAGTTTTTTATATAAAAAAATCAAAAATAAAATTACAAGTTTGGGTCCGTCACAAATACTATAAGCTTGCGACGGATTTTTAAAAGCTTTGAATTTGTTTTTTGTTTTTTAAGATTATAAAATGGAAAAATTGCACTAAAACAGGGATTCTCTCATTTAATCTAGGTGTCATCAATTTGGTCAATTAAGAGGTTGTACACGTGTGTTTATAGACACGGTCGTGTGCGTTATAATATGTTTACAAACAAGTTTAATAAACTTGAAATATCGTTTATTATGCAACGATATGTTCGACATAGGCGTATAATTTTTTGTTCATTTTATTTGTGTTTGTATAGTGATTTAATAGTTTTTAAATGGTTTATTAGTTTTTTATACAAAAAAACAATTCAAAAATAAAATGACAATTTTGGGTCCGTCACAAATACTATAAGCCTGTGACGGATTTGTGACGGCGTTGAATTTGTTTTTTGTATTTTTAGAATTAAAAATGGTCAAATTACACTAACAAACACGTATTCTCTTATTTAATATATGTGTTATCAATTTTGTGAAATAAGAGCTTCCTTTTATTATGTTTATATACAAGTTTTCTAAACTTGAAATATCTTTTAACATGCAACGACATGCCCGACATATGCGTATAATTTTTTCTATATTTTATTTGTGTTTGTATAGTTATATAATAGTTTTTAAAATTGTTTTTGAGTTTTTTATATAAAAAAATTCTAAAATAAAATGACAAGTTTGGGTCCGTCACAAATACTATAAGATTGAGACGGATTTGTGAAAGCCTTGAATTTGTTTTTTGTATTTTTAGATTATAAAATGGAAAAATTGCACTAAAAACTCAGATTCTCTCATTGAATGTAGGTGTTATCAATTTGTTCAATTAAGAGGTTATACGCGTGTGTTTATAGACATGATCGTGTGCGTTATAATATGTTTACCAACAAGTTTAATAAACTTGAAATAGCGTTTATTATACAACGACATTTTCGACATATACGTTTTATTTTTGTTCATTTTAATTGTGTTTATATAGTCATTTAATAGGTTTTTAAAAAGTTTGACTTTTTTGTAGAAAAAAATAATTCCTAAATAAAATGAAAGGTTTGGGTCCGTCGCAAATCTGTCACAAATACTATAACTTTGCGACGGATTTGTGAGGGAGTTGAATTTGTTTTTTGAATTTTTCGATTAAAATATAGTAGAATTGCACCAAGAAACACATATTCTCTCCTTTAATGTAAGTGTTATCAATTGTAAAATAAGAGGTTCTACACATGTGTCTGTAGAAGCGCTCATGTGCGTTATAATAGGTTTACAAACAAGTTTTATAAAATTGAAATATCGTTTATCACGCAACGATATGTTCGACATAAGCGTATAAATTTTTGTTCATTTTATTTGTGTTTGTATAGTCATTTAATAGTTTTTAAATTGTTTATTAGTTTTTTATATAATTAAACAATTCAAACATAAAATGACAATTTTGGGTCCGTCACAAATACTATAATTTTGTGACGGATTTGTGACGGCGTTGAATTTGTTTTTTGTATTTTTAGAATTAAAAATGCTAAATTACACTAACAAACACGTATTCTCTCATTTAATATATGTGTTATCATTTTTGTGAAATAAGAGATTCATTTTATTATGTTTATATACAAGTTTTCTAAACTTGAAATATACTTTAACATGCAACGACATGCCCGACATATGCGTATAATTTTTTCTATATTTTATTTGTGTTTGTATAGTTATATAATAGTTTTTAAAATTGTTTTTGAGTTTTTTATATAAAAAATTCAAAAATTAAATTACAAGTTTGGGTCCGTCACAAATACTATAAGCTTGCGACGGATTTGTAAAAGCTTTGAATTTGTTTTTTGTTTTTTTAGATTATAAAATGGAAAAATTGCACTAAAACAGGGATTCTCTCATTTAATCTAGGTGTTATCAATTTGGTCAATTAAAAGGTTGTACACGTGTGTTTATAGATACGGTCGTGTGCGTTATAATATGTTTACAAACAAGTTTAATAAACTTGAAATATTGTTTATTATGCAACGATATGTTCGACATAGGCGTATAATATTTTGTTCATTTTATTTGGATTTGTATAGTCATTTAATAGTTTTTAAAAGGTTTATTAGTTTTTTATATAAAAACAATTCAAAATAAGATGACAAGTTTCGGTCCGTCGCAAATTCGTCACAAATACTATAAGTTTGTGACGGATTTGTGTCGGCGTTCAATTTGTTTTTTGTATTTTGATATTAAATTATAGTAGAATTGCACCAACAAACACATATTCTCTCATTTAATGTAAGTGTTATTAATTTGGTGAAATAAGAGGTTCTACATGTGTGTTTATAGAAACGATCGTGTGCGTTTTAATAGGTTTACAAACAAGTTTTATAAAATTGAAATATCGTTTATCATGCAATGATATGTTCGACATAGGCGTATAATTTTTTGTTCATTTTATTTGTGTTTGTATAGTCATTTAATAGTTTTTAAAAGGTTTATTAGTTTTTTATATAAAAAACAATTCAAAAATAAAATGACAATTTTGTGTCCGTCGCAAATCCGTCAGTAATACTATAAGTTTGTTACGGATTTGTGACGGCGTTGAATTTGTTTTTTGTATTTTTAGAATATAAAAGGGTAAAATTACACTAACAAACACGTATTCTCTCATTTAATATATGTGTTATCAATTTTGTGAAATAAGAGATTCTACACGTCTGTCTATAGAAATGCTCGAGTGCGTTATAATAGGTTTACAAACAAGTTTTATAAAATTGAAATATCGTTTATCATGCAACGATATGTTTGACATATGCGTATATTTTTTTGTTCATTTTATTTGTGTTTGTATAGTCATTTAATAGTTTTTAAAAGGGTTATTAGTTTTTTATAAAAAAACAATTCAAAAATAAGATGACAAGTTTGGGTCCGTCGCAAATTGGTCAGAAATACTATAAGTTTGTGACGGATTTGTGTCGGCGTTGAATTTGTTTTTTGTATTTTTAGAATAAAAATGGTAAAATTACACTAACGAACACGTATTCTGATTTAATATATGTGTTATCAATTTGGTGAAATAAGAGGTTCTACACGTATGTCTGTAGTCCTGATCGTGCTAATTTAATGTGCAACGACATTCTCGATATATGCGTATAATTTTTTACATATTTTATTTGTGTTTGTATAGTTATTTAATAGTTTTTAAAAATGTCTTTGAGTTTTTTATATAAAAAAATTCAAAAATAAAATGACAAGTTTGGGTCCGTTACAAATACTATAAGATTGAGACGGATTTGTGAAAGCCTTGAATTTGTTTTTTGTATTTTTAGATTATAAAATGGAAAAATTGCACTAAAAACTCAGATTCTCTCATTGAATGTAGGTGTTATCAATTTGTTCAATTAAGAGGTTATACGCGTGTGTTTATAGACATGATCGTGTGCGTTATAATATGTTTACAAACAAGTTTAATAAACTTGAAATATCGTTTATTATGCAACGATATGTTCGACATAGGCGTATAATTTTTTGTTCATTTTATTTGTGTTTGTATAGTGATTTAATAGTTTTTAAATGGTTTATTAGTTTTTTATACAAAAAAACAATTCAAAAATAAAATGACAATTTTGGGTCCGTCACAAATACTATAAGTCTGTGACGGATTTGTGACGGCGTTGAATTTGTTTTTTGTATTTTTAGAATTAAAAATGGTCAAATTACACTAACAAACACGTATTCTCTTATTTAATATATGTGTTATCAATTTTGTGAAATAAGAGCTTCCTTTTATTATGTTTATATACAAGTTTTCTAAACTTGAAATATCTTTTAACATGCAACGACATGCCCGACATATGCGTATAATTTTTTCTATATTTTATTTGTGTTTGTATAGTTATATAATTGTTTTTAAAATTGTTTTTGAGTTTTTTATATAAAAAAATCAAAAATAAAATTACAAGTTTGGGTCCGTCACAAATACTATAAGCTTGCGACGGATTTTTAAAAGCTTTGAATTTGTTTTTTGTATTTTTAGATTATAAAATGGAAAAATTGCACTAAAACAGGGATTCTCTCATTTAATCTAGGTGTTATCAATTTGGTCAATTAAGAGGTTGTACACGTGTGTTTATAGACACGGTCGTGTGCGTTATAATATGTTTACAAACAAGTTTAATAAACTTGAAATATCGTTTATTATGCAACGATATGTTCGACATAGGCGTATAATATTTTGTTCATTTTATTTGGATTTGTATAGTCATTTATTAGTTTTTAAAAGGTTTATTAGTTTTTTATATAAAAACAATTCAAAATAAGATGACAAGTTTTGGTCCGTCGCAAATTCGTCACAAATACTATAAGTTTGTGACGGATTTGTGTCGGCGTTCAATTTGTTTTTTGTATTTTGATATTAAATTATAGTAGAATTGCACCAACAAACACATATTCTCTCATTTAATGTAAGTGTTATCAATTTGGTGAAATAAGAGGTTCTACATGTGTTTTTATAGAAACGATCGTGTGCGTTTTAATAGGTTTACAAACAAGTTTTATAAAATTGAAATATCGTTTATCATGCAATGATATGTTCGACATAGGCGTATAATTTTTTGTTCATTTTATTTGTGTTTGTATAGTCATTTAATAGTTTTTAAAAGGTTTATTAGTTTTTTATATAAAAAACAATTCAAAAATAAAATGACAATTTTGTGTCCGTCGCAAATCCGTCAGTAATACTATAAGTTTTTTACGGATTTGTGACGGCGTTGAATTTGTTTTTTGTATTTTTAGAATAAAAAGGGTAAAATTACACTAACAAACACGTATTCTCTCATTTAATATATGTGTTATCAATTTTGTGAAATAAGAGATTCTACACGTGTTTCTATAGAAATGCTCGAGTGCGTTATAATAGATTTACAAACAAGTTTTATAAAATTGAAATATCGTTTATCATGCAACGATATGTTCGACATATGCGTATATTTTTTTTTCATTTTATTTGTGTTTGTATAATCATTTAATAGTTTTTAAAAGGTTTATTAGTTATTTATATAATAAAAATTCAAGAATAAGATGACAAGTTTGGGTCCGTCGCAAATTGGTGAAATACTATAAGTTTGTGACGGATTTGTGTCGGCGTTGAATTTGTTTTTTTTATTTTTATAATAAAAATGGTAAAATTACACTAACGAACACGTATTCTCATTTAATATATATATTATCAATTTGGTGAAATAAGAGGTTCTACACGTATGTCTGTTGACCCCGAACGTGCTCATTTAACGTGCAACGACATTCTCGATATATGCGTATATTTTTTACCATATTTTATTTGTGTTTGTATAGTTATTTAATAGTTTTTAAAAATGTCTTTGAGTTTTTTATATAATAAAATGACAAGTTTGGGTCCGTCACAAATACTATAATTTTGTGACGGATTTGTGACGGCGTTGAATTTGTTTTTTGTATTTTTAGAATTAAAAATGCTAAATTACACTAACAAACACGCATTCTCTCATTTAATATATGTGTTATCAATTTTGTGAAATATGAGATTCATTTTATTATATTTATATACAAGTTTTCTAAACTTGAAATATCCTTTAACATGCAACGACATGCCCGACATATGCGTATAATTTTTTCTATATTTTATTTGTGTTTGTATAGTTATATAATTGTTTTTAAAATTGTTTTTGAGTTTTTTATATAAAAAAATCAAAAATAAAATTACAAGTTTGGGTCCGTCACAAATACTATAAGCTTGCGACGGATTTTTAAAAGCTTTGAATTTGTTTTTTGTATTTTTAGATTATAAAATGGAAAAATTGCACTAAAACAGGGATTCTCTCATTTAATCTAGGTGTTATCAATTTGGTCAATTAAGAGGTTGTACACGTGTGTTTATAGACACGGTCGTGTGCGTTATAATATGTTTACAAACAAGTTTAATAAACTTGAAATATCGTTTATTATGCAACGATATGTTCGACATAGGCGTATAATATTTTGTTCATTTTATTTGGATTTGTATAGTCATTTAATAGTTTTTAAAAGGTTTATTAGTTTTTTATATAAAAACAATTCAAAATAAGATGACAAGTTTCGGTCCGTCGCAAATTCGTCACAAATACTATAAGTTTGTTACGGATTTGTGTGGGCGTTGAATTTGTTTTTTGTATTTTGATATTAAATTATAGTAGAATTGCACCAACAAACACATATTCTCTCATTTAATGTAAGTGTTATCAATTTGGTGAAATAAGAGGTTCTACATGTGTGTTTATAGAAACGATCGTGTGCGTTTTAATAGGTTTACAAACTAGTTTTATAAAATTGAAATATTGTTTATCATGCAATGATATGTTCGACATAGGCGTATAATTTTTTGTTCATTTTATTTGTGTTTGTATAGTCATTTAATAGTATTTAAAAGGTTTATTAGTTTTTTATATAAAAAACAATTCAAAAATAAAATGACAATTTTGTGTCCGTCGCAAATCCGTCAGTAATACTATAAGTTTTTTACGGATTTGTGACGGCGTTGAATTTGTTTTTTGTATTTTTAGAATAAAAAGGGTAAAATTACACTAACAAACACGTATTCTCTCATTTAATATATGTGTTATCAATTTTGTGAAATAAGAGATTCTACACGTGTTTCTATAGAAATGCTCGAGTGCGTTATAATAGGTTTACAAACAAGTTTTATAAAATTGAAATATCGTTTATCATGCAACGATATGTTCGACATATGCGTATATTTTTTTTCATTTTATTTGTGTTTGTATAGTCATTTAATAGTTTTTAAAAGGTTTATTAGTTATTTATATAAAAAAAATTCAAGAATAAGATGACAAGTTTGGGTCCGTCGCAAATTGGTGAAATACTATAAGTTTGTGACGGATTTGTGTCGGCGTTGAATTTGTTTTTTTTATTTTTATAATAAAAATGGTAAAATTACACTAACGAACACGTATTCTCATTTAATATATATATTATCAATTTGGTGAAATAAGAGGTTCTACACGTATGTCTGTTGACCCCGAACGTGCTCATTTAACGTGCAACGACATTCTCGATATATGCGTATATTTTTTACCATATTTTATTTGTGTTTGTATAGTTATTTAATAGTTTTTAAAAATGTCTTTGAGTTTTTTATATAATAAAATGACAAGTTTGGGTCCGTCACAAATACTATAATTTTGTGACGGATTTGTGACGGCGTTGAATTTGTTTTTTGTATTTTTAGAATTAAAAATGCTAAATTACACTAACAAACACGCATTCTCTCATTTAATATATGTGTAATCAATTTTGTGAAATATGAGATTCATTTTATTATATTTATATACAAGTTTTCTAAACTTGAAATATCCTTTAACATGCAACGACATGCCCGACATATGCGTATAATTTTTTCTATATTTTATTTGTGTTTGTATAGTTATATAATAGTTTTTAAAATTGTTTTTGAGTTTTTTATATAAAAAATTCAAAAATTAAATTACAAGTTTGGGTCCGTCACAAATACTATAAGCTTGCGACGGATTTGTAAAAGCTTTGAATTTGTTTTTTGTTTTTTTACATTATAAAATGGAAAAATTGCACTAAAACAGGGATTCTCTCATTTAATCTAGGTGTTATCAATTTGGTCAATTAAGAGGTTGTACACGTGTGTTTATAGATACGGTCGTGTGCGTTATAATATGTTTACAAACAAGTTTAATAAACTTGAAATATCGTTTATTATGCAACGATATGTTCGACATAGGCGTATAATATTTTGTTCATTTTATTTGGATTTTTATAGTCATTTAATAGTTTTTAAAAGGTTTATTAGTTTTTTATATAAAAACATTTCAAAATAAGATGACAAGTTTCGGTCCGTCGCAAATTCGTCACAAATACTATAAGTTTGTGACGGATATGTGTGGGCGTTGAATTTGTTTTTTGTATTTTGATATTAAATTATAGTAGAATTGCACCAACAAACACATATTTTCTCATTTAATGTAAGTGTTATTAATTTGGTGAAATAAGAGGTTCTACATGTGTGTTTATAGAAACGATCGTGTGCGTTTTAATAGGCTTACAAACAAGTTTTATAAAATTGAAATATCGTTTATCATGCAATGATATGTTCGACATAGGCGTATAATTTTTTGTTCATTTTACTTGTGTTTGTATAGTCATTTAATAGTTTTTAAAAGGTTTATTAGTTTTTTATATAAAAAACAATTCAAAAATAAAATGACAATTTTGTGTCCGTCGCAAATCCGTCAGTAATACTATAAGTTTGTTACGGATTTGTGACGGCGTTGAATTTGTTTTTTGTATTTTTAGAATAAAAAAGGGTAAAATTACACTAACAAACACGTATTCTCTCATTTAATATATGTGTTATCAATTTTGTGAAATAAGAGATTCTACACGTCTGTCTATAGAAATGCTCGAGTGCGTTATAATAGGTTTACAAACAAGTTTTATAAAATTGAAATATCGTTTATCATGCAACGATATGTTTGACATATGCGTATATTTTTTTGTTCATTTTATTTGTGTTTGTATAGTCATTTAATAGTTTTTAAAAGGGTTATTAGTTTTTTATAAAAAAACAATTCAAAAATAAGATGACAAGTTTGGGTCCGTCGCAAATTGGTCAGAAATACTATAAGTTTGTGACGGATTTGTGTCGGCGTTGAATTTGTTTTTTGTATTTTTAGAATAAAAATGGTAAAATTACACTAACGAACACGTATTCTGATTTAATATATGTGTTATCAATTTGGTGAAATAAGAGGTTCTACACGTATGTCTGTAGTCCTGATCGTGCTAATTTAATGTGCAACGACATTCTCGATATATGCGTATAATTTTTTACATATTTTATTTGTGTTTGTATAGTTATTTAATAGTTTTTAAAAATGTCTTTGAGTTTTTTATATAAAAAAATT
>JARJIL010000214.1:0-17000 GCA_038502395.1 Dittrichia graveolens | reverse complement strand
CATCATTCGGGTAGCTTCAACCAATGTTCTGTTTTTCCTTTCCACTAATCCATTCTGTTCGGGAGTATATGCTGCTGAGAACTTATGTGTTATTCCTTTTGAATCCAAGTAAGAGTCTAATGCTCTGTTTTTAAACTCTGTTCCATTATCAGTTCTAATACTCTTCACCGGTTGGCCGTTCTGAGTCTTGTGTTTCTTCAAAAACAAAATCACTTGTTGTGGTACTTCACTCTTATTACTCACAAACCGAACCCATGTGTACCGGGAATAATCATCCACCATCACCGGAATGTATCTCTTTGCGTTTCTAGACTAAACTTTCATTGGTCCACAGAGGTCCATATGGATCAATTGTAAAGGTGCGGTAGTTGAAGAAATCTGACTAACTTTATGTGGGACTCTCTTCATTTTACCAGCTTCGTAGTCCTTACACAGATGATCTTTTTCAAATTTCAGTTTCAGTAGACCTCTGACCAAATTACCATTCACCAGCTTGTTAATATTCAGATTACCAGTCTCTATCACCCCATGGCCGAGAATCGGTGAAACTTGGTTGTTCCCAAACTTAACATTTCCCGTGTACTTGCTCACAAAATGTTTGAGAAGACCTTTGTTACCCGTCATATGTTTCGTGCATCCAGAGTCCATGTACCAGAGATGATCCTCTGCACATGGAAAAGAAACTTGTTTGATCTTTTCCGTTAGAAACTTCAGTTGTTGTATCAGGATTTGATCTTTTCACAATCCATTTCTCAAATAAACTTGTTCTTTTGTTTAGAGACAAGGTCGTTTTCTCATTCTTTTGTTTGTTTACCGGAGTAAACAACTTTGCTTTTTCCACATATATTGTTTTCACGTTGGACTTGTTCGACACAGATGTATTCATCATTGTTTTCTTTGGTTTTGGTGTCATTGATGAATCAACTCTAATTGGAACCCGTTTGGTTGGTGTAAATTTGTTTTGTTGAGTTTGTTTCAACGGAGTTGTTGAAAGTTTTTTATTTGCTTTCATTGTCTTGAGATGTTCCTTCCATTCTCCAGGTCGGACATGTATCTTTCGATTAGCATACCTTTTTAAAAATCCCATTCTTTGATATTTGTTAATCCATTGATGAATTATGAATCCATTTTTATTTACAAACCAGAACAGAATTTTATCTTCATTAGGATTTTTGAAATTCTTCTTTGAATTCAATCCTTTCTTCATCCGAGCTTGATGATAAGCACACTTGAATTCGCAATGACCTTCAACACAACCAACTCTAGCACAAAAAATGTTTTTCTCAGTAATTTGAGTTTTTGAAATTTCATTTTTGACTTTCCATGTCAACGAAGATTCACAGTCTTTATTACAATACGATTTGTGAATATTACAGAAAGGTTTCACTTTTTCTTTTGATACAGATTTTTCAGTCTTCACTTGTTTGTCTTTCAATCTGTCCTTTTCGATCCACCTCATTTGAGACGTTGTTGCTCTTCCACTCTTCACATCAGATTTGCTTGTTTTCTTCACAGTGTTGCTTGATCTTCCTTTCCCTTTTTGTTGATCTGATTTTAATTTAGAAAAGAAAGTTTTGCCAGTGACATGAAGTGGTTTAGAAATCTTGGAAGCTTGTGGAGATGATGAATTTTTGATTTTAACATTCAGCATTTTTGGAACTTGTTTTATTCCTGAAGACAACCCTTTCTCACGAATGCTGTTGGAATCACAAAATTGATTACATTTGTGTGACATGAAATCCGTGCTTGCTTTTGGACAATCAGGATATTTAACACTAAGATGTAGATCCAAATCTTTTAACAACCTTCCAATTTTCTCTTCTTGCATCCTTCTTACAATAGCATTTGAGACAAATTGTGGTATCAAAAATTGTGCTAAATCAGAATTGTTTATTTCTTCTTCAGTCATTTCAATCTTAATCTTTGTTGCAGCGGAATTTAACTTTTTGTTCAAGTTAAAGATTGTTTCTTTTAGAATAAGATTTTCAACTTCAAATTGTATTTTCTGAACTATGCACGCCAACTCAAACAGTTCTTGCCTCCTTTGCAATTCCATATGTGGAATGTAAATTCTTGCAATTGGCTTTTCTACTTCAACAACTTTCTTTACTTCAGGCGGGTGAGGAATGAAACACTCTTCACAGGAATAACCACCACTTTTCTCGGCATCTGCATATGACGCATTCAGCTCATCATAATTGAGTGAGTTTTGCATTTTGGTTGTGGTTTTTCTTTTCAATTCTTCTTCTTGTTTTATTTCTTCTTCACCCACAAACACCATCTTGGATGTCCATCCCTGATTCATCCTCTCTAATTGGTACAGTTGTGTGCAATTAATCTTTGAGAAAAAGTTGTTTTCGTCATAACCTAAACCTTTATATCGTTTCTTAACATTAGGTTGAAGGTTTTTGAAGATTGTGTGACGAGTTGTGACTTGTTTCTTCACTATTTCCTCAAGGTTTTGTACCTTAACATCCAAATTCTTTTTCTCTTTCATTATTAAATTAAGATTAATCTCTGCAGACAATTTTGCTGCATTCAGATCATGCAGTTTTAGTTTTGTTTCTTTTTGCAACTTGATGAGCTCATTTTCTTTGTCTTTTATTTCCTGTTGAAGTTGTACTATTTTAGATGTTTGATTTGATTGTTCAACTTCAGAATTAGATGCTTGTTCCATTTTCAGACTTAAGTTCTTCTGTTGCAGCTTTTGGTTCTTGGAAGTTAAGAGCTCCACCTGTTGCATGAGAGTTAGAACATATTCAGTAGGAAAATCAGAATCATTAGTCATTACCTTCTCTCCATTGTCTTGTTGATCAGCAACAGTTGGGTTTTTGATTTCAGTAGCAACTTTAGCTTCTATTTATTCTTCTTCATACTCACTTTCAATATCTGACTCATCAAATCTAGCCATGAATCCAGAGTCATTTCCCATAATTTCATCTTCACTTTCACCATTAGTTTCTTCGAACTCACATTCTTCTACTTCAGCCATCATGACAAACTGGGCATGGAGAATAGGATCTTCATCACTGTTCTCAATGTCAGAAAGGAATTGATCCTCTTAAGCAAGTAATGCCCTCCCATTGTTTCTCTGCTTAATCAGATTGAGTTTAGTCTTGTAGTACTCTGAACCTTTGACCTTGGGCTTTTTGTAGTCTTTAATGAAATGCCCGGTGGCACTTTCGTTCTTGGGCAGTTTCTACCTTCCGTTCATACCTCCTTTCCAATCTTTGACCATCCTTCTTTTGGAATTGGTCTTCCCTTCGTCTTGATCCAGATGTAAACCTTTGTCTGTTGTTTGTCTTGTTTTTAAGAAACTTGTTCTGCATCATATTTGTGAGATAGGCCATAGCCTCCATGATCTTGTCATTGTCAACTTGAGTTTCTTCTTCTGAATCTGAACTTTCAGTCTCTTGTATTTGTTTCAGTTTAACTGATTTAGAAGAACTCTTGACCCTCTTATCATTCACCACCAAAGCCAATGGATCTACAGTTTGCTTCTTGATCAATTCTGAAAATACCATTTCCTTCCCGTATACTTTTCTTCATATCCTCACCATACTGCACATTGTTATCTATGAAGTCCATGAAACGTCCCTTCCAGACATGATACTCACCTCTGTACAAGACAGGTGATTTAGTGTCAGAACCAAACGAAAGGGTTTCACTGTATGTACTCATTTTTGCTTCAGGATCTTTTCTCCGTAAGATATTGATTGAAGAATCCTTGTTTTACCACAAATCCGATACTCATCATATCCCTGAAATCCGAGACTTCAAATGAATTTCCAAAATCCGATACTTGGAAATCCGTTTGATGTGAATCCGATCAAATTCCAATTCTTGGAAATCCGATTGAAAATCCGATAATTTCCAAAATCCGATGATTTGGAAATCCGAAACTCAAAACCGAGTGAGCAAATCCGGAACTCAAAATCCGATAGCAATCAATCCAACCAATCCGATAGTAGCTTTAACCAAACAAACCAACTCCAAATCCAAATCCGCAAATCTAATTCCGCAACTCAAAACCTTTGTAATTCCAAATCCGCAACCCCAATTCAGATCGTCAAAATCCAATACTTAGGATGAATTGCCAAAATCCGACACTTAGAAAAGTATCGGAATCAGATTGAAACCTTCGGATTTGTGAAATCCGACTGTTCTTGTGTTGAAATCCGATAGTTCTTTCACAGTACAAACCGCCAACTTCCAAACTTTAAATTCCTTCAAATTTTGATCAAATTTGAGAATTTCTTCTTCCACAAGGTTCGTAGACTAGCGAATTACAGTTTAGAATCAACTTCACAACAAAAATCAACCACTAGAATACATTTTCGATCAAAATGGTTGACGTCTTCAAATGATCGTGGTAGAGGAAAGAACAAGCAATATTGGAAAGATGAAGAAGTTGATGCTTTAGTAGATGTGCTACAAGAACTTGCTTGTGATCCTTTATGGAAAGTAGATGGAGGATTTAAGAATAATTACATGGTCGAAGTACATAAGCGGATGATGCGAAAGCTTCCAAATTTTGATAAGGAGGTTAACCCACACATAAATTGGACAAAATTAACTGTGAGAAGCAATGGTATGATGATTGGTGTAAGGTAAATATATCTAACTACTTGTATATTTAATTGCGTATTTCTTTTTCTCTAATGTTAATTTTATCTTGTACAACCATAAGAATGCAACCGGATTATGGAACATCAAATTTCCGTACCTACATAAATTGGACATGGTGTGGGGTAGAGATAGAGCAACAGGACAAAAAGCAGAAGATATATCACAAGCATGTGAAGATACTGATAACAAAAAGAATGTAATGTTATGCACTTCTTCTGATAGTGAAGATGAAGTTGTCATGGTCACAAATACACAACAATCTCCAACAATTTCATCAAGCATCCAAACTTCAAAGAAACGTAAAAAAACATCACCAACCGAAAGTTTTCAAAAGAAAAAGAAATCGATGTCGGTTCAAGAAACCATGGATGCAAGGTTAGATTTGTTTGCTTCTGATTTTAAGTCTATTTGTGGCGAAATGGTATCACAAATTGGTGTGGCTGCTAGTGCTTTGACAACAGATGCTAATAAATCTCAGTTTGTGAATGAAGAGAAGATGCAAGAAGTTATGAATGAACTTCTCAATATTGGCATCTCTCATTTGGATGTTGGCAAAGTTGTTGAAATTTGCTACAACGATCCCCCCAAAATTAAGACCTTGTTTACTTTACCAACTTACATGAGAAAAGCATATGTGCTTGGGTTTTTGCATCCACAAAACTAGTTCATGGGTCATGTTTGGAGTATCATTTTGCATTATATCTTAGAAGAGTCTTCTTAAAATTATTAGTGGATTATTTGTTTTACTGGTTGGAACATTGTTATGTGTTTTGTAAGTACTTTTAACTATGATCCTTTTTAAGTGGTTGATTTTAAATCTATAATATTTGCATATGTCATTTTAAGTTAAATTACAGGTGCTTTTTGTTTATTGGTTATAAAGAATATTAAAAAAGTTAAAATATAACATAAAACAATGTTACAAGATTTATATAGTTTCTTAATCAACCAAACAACATCTAAGGTAATGGTAATGATTATACAGAATCAAACAAGCAACAACAATGCAATAACCATACCCATTCCCTTTCCTAGCATTACCATTCCCATTCCCTTTGCCATTACCCAGTATGAACCAAGCGCACCCTAAGTAACGTTAATGATTGGTAAAACGAGTAAAGAGTAAATGAAAGAGATTATTGTCTCTGGTTAAATAAAGATGTGGCAATGACTATATTATTAAAGAGAAAAAATAGACTGAGTAATGAATAATACAACAATAATACACAAGGACAGGATGGAAGTGGTTGTGGAATTCTAAAATTTTTGAGCCTCGGACTTTGTATGTGGTGGGGTGTATAAATTCGGATAGAAGGTCAGGTGTTGACCCAATAGATAATTTAGCACGATTAGTGTTTTATCGATTGTTAACATATAAGTAAAAATATTGCTAGAGAAAGAGCGGAAATAGTTAACAAATGATTCTTCTTGAGAATGTGTACCTAGTTGAAATTTATTAAAATAATTCGTACTCAGCAGAGTTGAATTAAAGTAAATGTGATAGTAATAACCAGAAATAAATTTTAAGGAAGATCGAAACCATACCCTTAACTAATATAGTAAGAAATACACAATAGAAACAGTAAAGATGAAAATGACAGCAAGAGCGGATTAAGGGGCAAGTGAAGCAAGATGTAACCAAAAACATGGAAAAGTATTGCAAAGATTTGAAAGTGAAGGATGAATATAAAAAAAACATATGAGAAGTTACAACCTGGTTAAGTTATACAATAATATATAAGTGATTGTAGCCGGCTAATTTAAAAATATACATTTTATTTTCATCAAGAAAAATTTATTTCTCCAAATGTTAGCTGATGTTTATGTAAAGAAATTGTTTTTATTAGTATGTCAGTTTTCATTTTGTTAGATAAAGATAACCGATTCATTCCAAACTCTGAAAAGAGTTTCTGGAAGAGATGAGGAACAAGATTTATCATATGGTTAAAGTGAGAACAATTCAAACAATTGAAAATAGGTGGCGCACATGTGTGTTATTAATTTTGGAAGAAACTAGAGTTTCTATCTATGGTTAGCAAAATTTTCATACTATGCCGGTTATAATTCCAGTATCGGGGTATCGCCGTACGACATGTTATATGGTAAGAAAGGTCGGACCTCACAGCCAGAAAGAGTTGAGTAGTATTGGAGTTGTATAGTGAATGACAAAACAGATTTATCAAACAAGAGATAGACTACTAGTAGCCCTAAGTAGATAAAAGAGCTATATTGATAAATATAGGTTTTTATTTGAATTTCATGTGGGATATTGTGTGTTATCGAAAGTGTCACCCTCAAAAAGATGTGAATAGATTCAAAAAGAGAGGAAAACTAGGTCCGAAGTTTATTGGACCATTTAGAATTATTACTTGTGTGAAAAGGTTGTGTTCAACTGAAAGTTGCTACAGAAATTGTTATAATTCATAACATCTTTCATGTATCATTTCACAGAGAGTGTTTAGCATATGTAAATACCATTAGAAAATGTGAGTATTGATAGTGAATACATCAGACTAGTTAAGGTCCAGTGGAAAAACAGAAAGTGGTCGGATTAGACTGAGAAACCCGAGAAAGAGATGACATGTGGTTATCAAGAACTCCTCAGCACTTGATTTCGAGGGCGAAATCTATTCCAAGTGGGGGAGAGTTGTAACACCCCAAATTTTAAAAGGTATTTAAAATAAGTTGTTGAATAAAAGTAAAGGAAAACGAGTAGAAGTTATAGATTTTTAAATGGTTTAAAATAAGGATTTCAAATATATCCTCTTTTGGGATTTACGGATATCGTATGAATGAGTTGTAGGTTGAAAAAGGGAGCGGGATACCCGCCAAAGAGACTACCACCTCAATTTGACTCACCTTCTTTTCTTTTGTTTCTTCTTATCTTCTTCTTCCTTTCTTCCTTCCTTGCTCTTTCTCCCAAAAGACACACACAAGCATACTTATATTTCCTAAATTTTTGGATAAGAAATCTTGGAGCTAAGATTGATGATTAACTAGAGAGATAAACATATGCTGATTGAGGGAATCAAGTAAAGATTGTAAGTGTTCTTCTTATTTTATTAGTGTTCTTGAAGGTTTTGAGCTAGTGGGTCATTAGATTGAGTTTAAATGATGAATTTTGATCAAAGCATGTTAATATGTGGTTTTTTTATAGTTAGCAAAGGTTGTAGGATGATTAAAAAGTGTTAGAATTGTTATGGAAGTGGATTAAATGAGTTCTGGCCAGAATATAGCGAGTTTCCGGCGATCTGTTGCTGAAAATTGCAGAACACGGGCCGTGTAGAGGAAGGTAGGCCGTGTAGGAGGCCATGTAGGGTAACACACGCCGTATAGGTTGAGGGAGGCCGTGTAGGAGGCCATGTGGGATGAACACGGGTCGTGTAGGTTGACATAGGCCGTGTAGGCCCAACACAGCCCATGTAGGTTGACACAGGCTGTGTAGGTCAACACTCAGAGGCTATGTAGGCCTCTGTCAGAGTATAAGTTTATTTTTATGCTTTATATAAGATGTATGATTATTATGTGTTTAATACCTTAATGGTATATTACTTGTAATATTTTATCGTTGGTGAATACTCTGAGTTATTTCTGGCATAGCACTGTGTTATTAACTGATTACTGAGGTGAGTGTATTATCGATCTGCGGATCACTCTCATGGTAGCATGCTGCTTTGTGTAGTAGGGGCTACAAGCAGCATTTTAGCCTTATGTGCGGATGCTAAGATGGTGCAGTACTGTACCCATAAGAACTATTGTGGCATTCGTATACGTGTAAGCGTATGCTTATATGATTTACAGTTTAGCTTTCTCACTGAGCTCTTGTAGCTTCGCAAATACTCTCTTATGTTTTTGCACGTTATATTAGCACCAAGGCAAAGCCCCGGTTTGACTATTGGCTGCTTAAAACGTATTTTCTAACAATAACGCTCCTATTTTTGCAACATAATTACTGTTACTACGGATGCGCGCATATCTCTTTTATTCAAACCCGATGGTTTAAATGATTTACTACTTCTGCTGATAGCAGGCTTGCTAGAAATTGGTTTTTTTGTTGTTGTAAATACTTTTTACACGAACCTGAGGGTTCAAATATGTTTTATTTGCTTCCGCTAGCTTCTTAATTTATGTTTTGGGTCAAATGACTTATGTTTAAAGTTTTCACTCGAATTTTGAAAATTGGGGCGTTACAGTACATGTTATTATTATGATTCTTGAAGCTTTTGTTGTGTATTTAATGGTTTTTACCAAGTTTGAAGTTTGAAACTCCATTAATGGAGGATATGAACAAACTTGAAATTTGGGTTTTTGATATATGTTATGATTTATTGTTTCTACATGTTTGTGATGATTGTTAGCATGATATGTGAAGTTTAGAGTTGCTTTAGATGTGTTAGTTGATTTCTAGATTTAAGGTTGGTATTTTGGAAGTGGGTTTGGAATAAAGCAAGAACAGGGAAGAAGATAAAGTTCAATAGGGGTGGTGGTCCGACTTTTACTCCGTGCGACTTAGTGGTGGTAGTCCGACTTTCACTCCGTGCGACTTAGGGGTGGTGCTCCGACTTTCACTCCGTGCGACTTAGGGGTGGTGGTCTGACTTTCACTCCGTCCGACTTTGCTTGGTGCGACTTAGGTGGTGGTGGTCCGACTTTGCTTGGTGCGACATGGGGTATTCCATGCGACTTATATTAATTGAGAACTATGTTGTGCGACTTGAACTCCATCCGACTTGTGTGTTCTGTTGCGCTTAGACGCGGCGTGTTCGCATGTTTTATGGTATTGGAGTTTGTTTACTGGTCAACCGAGTTGCATGCTGTATATGCCTTTCGTATGTGGTTTTTTATATGTTGTTGATGATTATAAATTGATATAAATATATATTTATGAATCGAAAGACTGATTTCGGTATTCATGTGTTCTCAGGAAAAGCGAAGACTCAGTGAGATTAGATAACTCAGTTCGGCGATTGAGAACTAAGGTGAGTGGACGTTAACTCACGACTCACGAGTGGTATTGGTTATAACTATTACGGTTGCAATAATTTATTGTGATTGATACTTTGATTGATTGTTATGTCTGGTGATGATTGATTACTGGTTATGTGCAAATTAATCGTTGAGTCAATGGTATGTGCACATAGTATGATAATGTGTACATGGTTTTTATAAATGGTTGGGCTGGGTTTGTTTGCTATTGGTTATGTAGTTCTAGATCAGAAGGGGCTTAATTGTTCGAAGTAGCAAAGGGCTATCGGTAAACCTTTGCTTTGGCCGGCAATTGGTTGAAAGTTATGCAGTCCTCTGATATTTGTGATTACATGGTTCTGTTATAAACGTTGTAGTCATTTCTGATTGCTATTTGCGGTTTTAACTTCCATTCACCAGGCTTTCTCTAATTCCCTACCTTTAACTCCATTTTTGCAGGTTTTGGTAAGTTCAGCTGTTTAGCTGGGAGCTGGTGTGGTTGTGGGAACGTTTGACTGCTACTCTGATATTATTTTTTGAATGATGAGCCACTTTTGTAAATTCGTAACACTAAAGGATATACCATGTTCATGTAACAGTATGGATTTGGCTTTGTGGTTGTAAATGTAAATATTATGTTTTATTATAGCGCTTACGCCTTGATCATTAAAAAAAGCCTTGAAATTTGCAATGTTACATAAACTACCTTCCCTCTACTCTGTTTTTCGCCCCGAAGTCTTCTTAACCCTCAATTCGACCGATTTCAACCATATCCATGGCTCCCAAGGTAAGATTTCATGATTTCTTGCATCTAGAGTTGATTTTACACACTTTGATCATGAAAATCTCGATTTGGGCATGTTGTTTACAAACCGATGTTAGGGTTTTATGAACTTTTGATGAAGAACAACTACTTGATGCTAGTATGATCTTTTGTTGTTGATATGTGATGATAATCCATGAAAAGTGTTGAGATTTTTGGGGAAAAACCTTCAAAAGTGCTTAATTCTTGTTTATGGAAAATTCAAGATCATGAATTTAGGCTTAGAAATTGTTTTGAGGTGATCTAGTGATGTTTAAGAACTTGAGTTTTGATGATAACATGGTGAATTGATTATTTTGTATGATGTAAGTATGAAATTTGTGAAAGTTTGAAATTTTTTAGTTGCTAAATGGTACTTAGATCATAGAAACTCAAGTTTAAATTTTGATTCATCATGTTTAGGTTAGTTCCTAATCACTAAGAACAGTTATTTTTGTGATTATATGATTAGTTGTAAAATAATTCTTTGTTTAGAGGTATGTAAGTAAACTTAAGCATGAATTTGGAAATATATATAAATTTGACAAGAAAACATCACATGTCTTTTTGACATCATGATAGTATTTTGGAAAATTTTATATTTGGTTGATTAATGAACTTTTTGAAAAATGATTATATCATTTACAGTTCAATTCACAAAATGAAAACTCAAAAAGCTTTAAGTGTGCGAATATGTATATTTGGTTATGTAGTTCTAGATCAGAAGGGGCTTAATTGTTCGAAGTAGCAAAGGGCTATCGGTAAACATGACATCGTTATGCTCGTTGATTTCACAATAGCCCTAGGTATCTATATATTAGTTTAATTGGCATCCCCTGTATTTCAGGACTATATCACTACTTGTGAAAGGGAGCCATCAAATGACTTTGTCCATGAGGTTGCATGGGTGGAAATGGGTGGAGGGTAGTATGCTACTTCGTGCAGTAGGGACTACAAGCAGCGTGCAGTACTGTATTCATAAGATGGTGCCTTCTTGGCGGATGCCACCACAGTTCTTATGGATACAGTACTGCACCATCTTAGCATCCACCAAAAAGGCTAAAACGCTGCATGTAGCCCTTACTGCACGAAGCAGCATGCTACCCTCACAATGATCCGCAGATCGATAATACACATTGCAATGCAACATACATATCTCAGAGTTTAGTAAACTCACCTCAGCAATCAGTTTATAAACACAGTGCTATGCTCATAAATATCTGAGAGTATTTATGCCCACAATAACATCTTACACATAATATAAAATTATGGTATTAAACACGTAGTAATTCTAGCAATTAATAAACTGCACGGGGGCGAGGCATGCCCATGCTTCCTTAAGACACGCCTGTGCCCTATGGTCCAGGCCCAAAGCATGGCCTAGAAACATGGGCGTACTGGGCCAAACACGCCCAGACCTCATGAACAGAGGTGGTCACAGTCTCTTAGGCACGACCGTACCCCCAAAGGCACGCCCGTGCCTTTCGCTTATCAGCACCAGTTCGCCGATTGTCTTGTTGTAACTCTGGCCAAATCACTAAAAACTCAACTTTAAGCAATTCTAACGCAATTAGGGTGTTTTCCTACACCCCAAACAACTTCTAACTAACAAATAATTAACAATAACATGCTAAAACTTGATTCTATCCTTGAATCTTCTTAAGAACCCATAAGAACTCAAGAAAATAACTAGAAGAGCTTACCTCAAGCTTGTATGGCTGCTAAACTCAGATTACTCCGAACACACTTTACACTTTCGATCTTATCTTTACCACAAGAAGTCCCGATTCACAGGCTTAGGTCATGTATCACATAGTCAATTACAATACAACATATTGCGTATAACCATCACATCCTTTATCCGTTTAGTATCATGCATGGTCTATAAGCACCTACACGTTACATTGTGTCATTAATTGAAACACAAGGCATCAAACACTCACCACATAAATCATAAGATAATATCATGTATATAATCTTATATATCAATTTGATGCATAGCACTTACTCACATAACATGCCATAGCACTTAAAAGTGCATTAATCATCACATATATTTCACATTTAGCAATCCTTCTCATTAAACAAAATATACCCACCAAGATGCAAGCCTCCAGGTTGACCAAATCCGTAGAGCCATGGTTTAAGTCCAAACGATGCATAACACACCTCAAGATCCCTCAAACCGTGGCTCTGATACCAAGTTGTAACGCCCCAATTTTTAAAATTTGAATGAAATCCTTAGACAAAAGCCATTTAACTAAAAACAGAATTGACAAGCTAGCGGAAGCAAATGAAGCATATTTAAACTCTCAGATTCGTATAAAAAGAAATACCATTATATTTACAAAAAAACAATTTCCAGTAATCCTGCTATGAGCAGAATCAAATAAAAATTTATTTAAACCCTCGGGTTTGTATAGAAAGAGATAGATGCACATTTATAGTAAAAGTAATTGAGTTACACAAATAGGAGCACTATCGTTTCAAAATATGTTTTAAACAGCCAACAACAACTGTCAAATTGGGGCCTTGCCTTGGTGCTAACACAACCTGTAAAAACAACAACAAGCAGTATTTGATAAGCTACAAGAGCTTAGTGAGAAAGCTAAACTATAAATCATATAAGCATGCGCATACACATATACAAATGCCACCATAGTTACAAGTTAATTCATGCATATATGCACGGAAGTTGCAGACTTTTGAATTTCATGCTAATTAAATTATTAATTAGGAGGTGATTTACATGATTTCAAGTAAGAATACATACAAGCTTAATCATATTAAATTTTAATTAAACCTATAAAAAGTAAAAACTATTTAACAAAACCATTTGGTTCGGTCCGGTAAAAAACCGAAACCGAGTGGACCAAAACTCATTGGACCGAAATCGAAAATTATGAAATTACAAAACCGAAAACTGAACTGAATATTAAATACGGTGTTGGTTCGGTTCGGTTCTAGTTGGTTTTCTGTTCGGTTCGGTTTTTCCGGTCCAAATGCTCACCCCTAATAGTTCTTATGAATACAGTACTACACCATCTTAGCATCCGCCAAGAAGGCTAAAACGCTGCTTGTAGTCCCTACTGCACGAAGTAGTATACTACGCTCACAATGATCTGTAGATCGATAATACACATTGCAATCCAACACACATATCACAGATAAGAATCAGAGTTTAGTAAACTCACCTCAGCAATCAGTTTATAAACACAGTGCTATGCTCACAAATATCTCAAAGTATTTATGCCCACAATAACGTCCTACACATAATATACAATTATGGTATTAAACACGTAGTAATTCTAGCAATTAATAAACTGCACACAGGTAAGGCACGCCCGTGCCCTATAGTCCAAGCCCAAAGCATGGCTTAGAAACATGGGCGTACTGGGCCAAACACACCCATACCTTACATAGGTACGCCCGGACCTCATTAAAAAAGGCGGTGAAGGTCTCTTAGGCACGACTGTACCCCCATAAACTGCACACGGGTAAGGCACGCCCGTGCCCTATAGTCCAAGCCCAAAGCATGGCTTAGAAACATGGGCGTACCGGGCCAAACACGCCCATACCTTACATAGGTACCCCCAAAGGCACGCCCATGCCTTTCACTTATCAGCACCAGTTCGCCGACCGTCTTGCTATAACTCCGGCTAAATCACTAAAAACACAACTTTAAGCAATTCTAATGTAATATGGGTGTTTTCCTACACCCAAACAACTACTAACTAACAAATAATCAACAATAACTTGCTAAAACTTGATTCTATCCTTGAATCTTCTTAAAAACCCATAAAAACTCAAGAAAATAACTAGAAGAGCTTACCTCAAGCTTGTATGGCTGCTAAACTCAGATTATATCACTTAGAAATGTTGTTGTTGATCATATATAGAAGGAAAATAGAAGGAAATATGGCTGTTCAAGGTGTAAACGTGAAGTGGAAGTGTCAAATGAAAAGTTTGACTAAATAAAGTTAAGGTAATATATATATATATATATATATATATATATATATATATATATATATATAACTTTGGATAAATGACACAAATGGTCCCTCAACTTAAAATCTTTTATTTTGAAAATTTTAACCCCTCAAGTTTCTAAACACCTCCTAATCTCAAATAGGCAACCCATTAAAACATAATACTTGTTCATTTTATTAAATCATGAAATTTCAAACTTCGGTCTTACGGTAATTCTTTCTAATCTTGCACTAAAATTTTTTACATTATTGCAAATACATATTCTTTTTAATCGTACACTGGCATTGCAATTGCACACATCAACAATTGTATAATAATAACAGAAAACATGAGAAATGGCTCGATCCACTCCTTGATTGGAGAAACGGAAACAAGAAAGATGATTGTGGCAATAAGACCCGTAATAACGAAAATTAAAACCAGATGAATCATCTTAAAAGAAAATGCTAGTAGTCGGTTTTTGAGACGAAAAGAAATGTGAGGAAATGATGTGTGTACCTAAAAATGTATAGTGTGGAGGATATAGCCATTGGCAACGGTCATAAGACCATTGGTAATGGCTATATGACCATTTGTAACGGTCATATGGTAAAAACCATTTCCATTGAGAACAATGAATTTCTAAGTGTGGTAATGGGTTAAGCAACTTCACTTTGTGAGAATTCAGGTGAATCAAATTTTGTAAGAAATTTCAAAATTTTCCATCAAGTGTTTTTTTATTTTTTTTCTTTCTCATGCCTAAATAACCATTTTTAACTAGTCAAATTAGTAAAATAACTAAAATATCATGCATATGTAAATCCTAACCCATTGTCCAAATGAGAGCTTGAGCCAATTCGTAGCATTCATTTTATGATGCTACCTTTCTTTTATGCGAGGATGTCTACAAACGATTATGTCTACAAACGATTATGGTAGAACTTGTTACTGAAATGCTTGTCAAAAACCACCAAAATGAGGCTGCATATCATTACACTAAGAGAGGCCTTCATCTCATTTTAACCCTATTTGTTTTTAGCCATTTTCTTTGTTCGTCAGATATTCTTAAGCTCGGGATATCTAATTTTCCCTACCCTTTATTCGCACAGAGCTCAACGTTAGCACTCGATACACTCATAGCCATGTTGGGCCTTAGTCTTTTTCGTTTGTTACCCAAATTATTAGCCAATCCTATCGTTTCTAGATTTCTTTTGAGCTTAGCTTAAGTCTGGATTTATCCGGATAAATAACATGCTTTATTCTTTGTTCTCTATTTGAATAAAGTCAATAAATAAACATTGTTGCCAAAGAATATTAATAAAATAACTTACGAAAAAGTGCACAATATATATATATATATAAAGAGAAAAAGAAAAAAAGAAACACTCAAAAGAGAAAACTGCATATCAACTAAGTGTTCGTATTAGTTGTTTAGTTGCTATGTGTGTTGTATCATTTCACTTAAGATAGTAGGGTGTTATTGTCCAGCTTGATTTAGGTTATTGTTATTTTTAGTCACTTTTATATTTTCCATCTTCTACCTGATCCTTAGCTTACAGTTACAACCCCAAAGCCCTCTTGAAGGTTGATGTCTCTAGTGGTGGGGATGAGATTCAGATACAAGCTTATGCTAATGACCATATGTTTTAACATTTTGAGTGTTCACTGAATATAAGCTCTATACACTTGAGTGAACGAGCGAACCCTTTGTGAGGATAAAAAGTTATGCATAATAATGACATTATTTTGCTAATTTCTTTGTATTTCGAATACTTTAGTGTTTGGCATGATGAATAGAAAAAATGACTTGCTTGCTTGATATTCAGAATTCTTTCATGATAATGTGTGCTTGAGGATAAGCAAAGTTTAAGTGTGGGAACTTATGATATTTCTAATTTTATACAGAATTATATCCACCAATATCATATACTTTTCTAAGATTTCTTTACCAAAAGTGTAAAATGAGTCTAAATATGTTGTTATTTGATAAAAACAGGAAATACACACTCGAAATCAAATAACAAAGTAAGAAACGAAGAGAAGTGCAAAAATCAGGAGAACTTACACTACTTCATGCCATGAACTCAATGGAGTTCATGCCATGAAGTTTCTCTGCGACGAGATGATTAAGTTAATGACATTTTTGGTAATTCTCTTGGTGAAAATGCTTTCAACCGAACATAATTTCTAGAAGAACATCAAGTGGCATGTATTATGAGTCTATTATAGTAGCCCATTGGGTAAATAGTGAAAGAGATAATGAAAAGATGGGTAATAAATGCATACAAGACAAAAGCTGCGGATTTGGCAACTTCACGCCATGAACTTCATGTAGTTTACGTGGTTAAGTCTTCCAGATTTTTCCCTATATATAGCAAGTCTTACAAGCTCATTTGAGACACCTTTGCATGCATTTCTCACTCAAAGTACTCTTCCTTTCTCTGTATTTTAGTTGTAGAAAACTCTCATGGGGTCTATCTAAATCAATTAGATAGTATCAAAAGGGTTAACTTGTTATAGTTAAGTTTGTTTGTAATCAAGGGAGAAACCATCTTAGTTGTGCAAACTATGATGCATCAATCCATGTACAAGTTTAATTCATCTGTGGGGTAACTTCCTGGCTTATTCTCTAT
>JARJIL010000213.1:0-17138 GCA_038502395.1 Dittrichia graveolens | reverse complement strand
AAATTGGTCAGAAATACTATAAGTTTGTGACGGATTTGTGTCGGCGTTGAATTTGTTTTTTGTATTTTTAGAATAAAAATGGTAAAATTACACTAACGAACACGTATTCTCATTTAATATATGTGTTATCAATTTGGTGAAATAAGAGGTTCTACACGTATGTCTGTAGACCCGATCGTGCTAATTTAACGTGCAACGACATTCTCGATATATGCGTATAATTTTTTACATATTTTATTTGTGTTTGTATAGTTATTTAATAGTTTTTAAAAATGTCTTTGAGTTTTTTATATAAAAAAAATCAAAAATAAAATGACAAGTTTGGGTCCGTCACAAATTCTATTAGATTGAGACGGATTTGTCAAAGCCTTGAATTTGTTTTTTGTATTTTTAGATTATAAAAAGGAAAAATTGCACTAAAAACACTAACACAGATTCTCTCATTTATTGTAGGTGTTATCAATTTGGTCAATTAAGAGGTTATACGCGTGTGTTTATAGACATGATCGTGTGCGTTATAATATGTTTACAAACAAGTTTAATAAACTTGAAATATCGTTTATTATACAACGACATTTTCGACATATACGTTTTATTTTTGTTCATTTTAATTGTGTTTGTATAGTCATTTAATAGGTTTTTAAAAAGTTTGAGTTTTTTGTAGAAAAAAATAATTCCTAAATAAAATGAAAGGTTTGGGTCCGTTGCAATCTATCACAAATACTATATCTTTGCGACGGATTTGTGAGGGAGTTGAATTTGTTTTTTGTATTTTTCGATTAAAATATAGTAGAATTGCACCAAGAAACACATTCTCTCATTTAATGTAAGTGTTATCAATTGTGAAATAAGAGGTTCTACACATGTGTCTGTAGAAGCGCTCGTGTGCGTTATAATAGGTTTACAAACAAGTTTTATAAAATTGAAATATCGTTTATCATGCAACGATATGTTCGACATAAGCATATAAATTTTTGTTCATTTTATTTGTGTTTGTATAGTCATTTAATAGTTTTTAAGTGGTTTATTAGTTTTTTATATAAAAAAACAATTCAAACATTAAATGACAATTTTGGGTCCGCACAAATACTATAAGTTTGTGACGGATTTGTGACGGCGTTGAATTTGTTTTTTGTATTTTTAGAATTAAAAATGCTAAATTACACTAACAAACACGTATTCTCTCATTTAGTATATGTGTTATCAATTTTGTAAAATAAGAGATTCATTTTATTATGTTTATATTCAAGTTTTCTAAACTTGAAATATCCTTTAACATGCAACGACATGCCCAACATATGTGTATAATTTTTTCTATATTTTATTTGTGTTTGTATAGTTATATAATAGTTTTTAAAATTGTTTTTGAGTTTTTCATATAAAAAAATTCAAAAATAAAATTACAAGTTTGGGTCCCTCACAAATACTATAAGCTTGCGACGGATTTGTAAAAGCTTTGAATTTGTTTTTTGTTTGTTTAGATTATAAAATGGAAAAATTGCACTAAAACAGGGATTCTCTCATTTAATCTAGGTGTTATCAATTTGGACAATTAAGAGGTTGTACACGTGTGTTTATAGACACGGTCGTGTGCGTTATAATATGGTTACAAACAAGTTTAATAAACTTGAAATATCGTTTATTATGCAACGATATGTTTGACATAGGCGTATAATGTTTTGTTCATTTTATTTGGATTTGTATAGTCATTTAATAGTTTTTAAAAGGTTTATTAGTTTTTTATATAAAAACAATTCAAAAACAAGATGACAAGTTTGGGTCCGTCGCAAATTGGTCAGAAATACTATAAGTTTGTGATGGATTTGTGTCGGCGTTGAATTTGTTTTTTGTATTTTTATAATAAAAATGGTAAAATTACACTAACGAACACGTATTCTCATTTAATATATGTGTTATCAATTTGGTGAAATAAAAGGTTCTACACGTATGTCTGTAGACCCGATCGTGCTAATTTAACGTGCAACGACATTCTCGATATATGCGTATAATTTTTTCCATATTTTATTTGTGTTTGTATAGTTATTTAATAGTCTTTAAAAATGTCTTTGAGTTTTTTATATAAAAAAATTCAAAAATAAAATGACAAGTTTGGGTCCGTCCCAAATACTATAAGATTGAGATGGATTTATGAAAGCCTTGAATTTGTTTTTTGTATTTTTAGACTATAAAATGGAAAAATTGCACTAAAAACTCAGATTCTCTCATTTAATGTAGGTGTTATCAATTTGGTCAATTAAGAGGTTATACGCGTGTTTATAGACATGATCGTGTGTGTTATAATATGTTTACAAACAAGTTTAATAAACTTGAAATATCGTTTATTATACAACGACATTTTCGACATATACGTTTTATTTTTGTTCATTTTCATTGTGTTTGTATAGTCATTTAATAGTTTTTTAAAAAGTTTGAGTTTTTTGTAGAAAAAAATAATTCCTAAATAAAATGAAAAGTTTGGGTCCGTCGCAAATCTGTCACAATACTATAACTTTGCGACGGATTTGTGAGGGAGTTGAATTTGTTTTTTGAATTTTTCGATTAAAATATAGTAGAATTGCACCAAGAAACACATATTCTCTCATTTAATGTAAGTGTTATCAATTGTGAAATAAGAGGTTCTACACATGTGTCTGTAGAAGCGCTCGTGTGCGTTATAATAGGTTTACAAACAAGTTTTATAAAATTTAAATATTGTTTATCACGCAATGATATGTTCGACATAGACGCATAAATTTTTGTTCATTTTATTTGTGTTTGTATAGTCATTTAATAGTTTTTAAATGGTCTATTAGTTTTTTATATAAAAAACAATTCAAACATAAAATGACAATTTTGGGTCCGTCACAAATACTATAAGTTTGTGACGGATTTCTGACGGCGTTGAATTTGTTTTTTGTATTTTTAGAATTAATAATGATAAAATTACACTAACAAACATGTATTCTCTCATTTAATATATGTGTTATCAATTTTGTGAAATAAGAGATTCAACACGTATGTTTGTAGACGCGAGCGTGCGCGTTTTATTATGTTTATATACAAGTTTTTTAAACTTGAAATATCATTTAACATGCAACGACCTCCTCGACATATGCATATAATTTTTTCTATATTTTATTTGTGTTTGTATAGTTATTTAATAGTTTTTAAAAATGTTTTTGAGTTTTTTATATAAAAAAATTCAAAAATAAAATGACAAGTTTGGGTCCTTCACAAATACTATAAGTTTGCGACGGATTTGTGAAAGCCTTGAATTTGTTTTATGTATTTTTAAATTATAAAATGGAAAAATTGCACTAAAAACACGGATTCTCTTATTTAATCTAGGTGTTATCAATTTGGTTAATTAAGAGGTTGTACGCGTGTGTTTATAGACACGATCGTGTGAATATGTTTACAAACTTGAAATATCGTTTTTTATGCAAGGACATTTTCGACATATGCGTTTTATTTTGGTTCATTTTAATTGTGTTTGTATAGTTATTTAATAGTTTTTTAAAAAGTTTGAATTTTTTATATAAAAAAAATTCCTAAATAAAATGAAAAGTTTGGGTCGGTCGCAAATCTGTCACAAATACTATAAGTTCGCGACGGATTTGTAAGGGAGTTGAAATTTTTTTTTGTAATTTGATATTAAATTAAAGTAGAATTGCACCAACAAACACATATTCTCTCATTTAATGTAAGTGTTATCAATTTGGTGAAATTAGAGTTTCTACACGTGTGTCTATAGAAACGCTCGTGTGCGTTATAATAGGTTTACAAACAAGTTTTATAAATTGAAATATCGTTTATCATGCAACGATATGTTCGACATAGGCGTATAACTTTTTGTTCATTTTATTTGTGTTGTTATAGTCATTTAATATTTTTTAAAAGCTTTATTAGTTTTTTATATAAAAAAGCAATTCAAAAATAAAATGACAATCTTGTGTCGTCACAAATTCTATAAGGTTGTGACTGTGACGGCGTTGAATTTGTTTTTTGTATTTTTAGAATAAAAAATCGTAACATTACGCAAACAAACACGTATTCTCTTATTTAATATATAATCTAGTTTTCTATACATTAAATATCATTTAACATGCAACGAAATGCTCGATATATGCGTATAATTTTTTACATATTTTATTTGTGTTTGTATAGTTATTTAATAGTTTTTAAAAATGTCTTTGAGTTTTTTATATAAAAAAAATCAAAAATAAAATGACAAGTTTGGGTCCGTCACAAATTCTATTAGATTGAGACGGATTTGTCAAAGCCTTGAATTTGTTTTTTGTATTTTTAGATTATAAAAAGGAAAAATTGCACTAAAAACACTAACACAGATTCTCTCATTTATTGTAGGTGTTATCAATTTGGTCAATTAAGAGGTTATACGCGTGTGTTTATAGACATGATCGTGTGCGTTATAATATGTTTACAAACAAGTTTAATAAACTTGAAATATCGTTTATTATACAACGACATTTTCGACATATACGTTTTATTTTTGTTCGTTTTAATTGTGTTTGTATAGTCATTTAATAGGTTTTTAAAAAGTTTGAGTTTTTTGTAGAAAAAAATAATTCCTAAATAAAATGAAAGGTTTGGGTCCGTTGCAATCTATCACAAATACTATATCTTTGCGACGGATTTGTGAGGGAGTTGAATTTGTTTTTTGTATTTTTCGATTAAAATATAGTAGAATTGCACCAAGAAACACATTCTCTCATTTAATGTAAGTGTTATCAATTGTGAAATAAGAGGTTCTACACATGTGTCTGTAGAAGCGCTCGTGTGCGTTATAATAGGTTTACAAACAAGTTTTATAAAATTGAAATATCGTTTATCATGCAACGATATGTTCGACATAAGCATATAAATTTTTGTTCATTTTATTTGTGTTTGTATAGTCATTTAATAGTTTTTAAGTGGTTTATTAGTTTTTTATATAAAAAAACAATTCAAACATTAAATGACAATTTTGGGTCCGCACAAATACTATAAGTTTGTGACGGATTTGTGACGGCGTTGAATTTGTTTTTTGTATTTTTAGAATTAAAAATGCTAAATTACACTAACAAACACGTATTCTCTCATTTAGTATATGTGTTATCAATTTTGTAAAATAAGAGATTCATTTTATTATGTTTATATTCAAGTTTTCTAAACTTGAAATATCCTTTAACATGCAACGACATGCCCAACATATGTGTATAATTTTTTCTATATTTTATTTGTGTTTGTATAGTTATATAATAGTTTTTAAAATTGTTTTTGAGTTTTTCATATAAAAAAATTCAAAAATAAAATTACAAGTTTGGGTCCCTCACAAATACTATAAGCTTGCGACGGATTTGTAAAAGCTTTGAATTTGTTTTTTGTTTGTTTAGATTATAAAATGGAAAAATTGCACTAAAACAGGGATTCTCTCATTTAATCTAGGTGTTATCAATTTGGACAATTAAGAGGTTGTACACGTGTGTTTATAGACACGGTCGTGTGCGTTATAATATGGTTACAAACAAGTTTAATAAACTTGAAATATCGTTTATTATGCAACGATATGTTTGACATAGGCGTATAATGTTTTGTTCATTTTATTTGGATTTGTATAGTCATTTAATAGTTTTTAAAAGGTTTATTAGTTTTTTATATAAAAACAATTCAAAAACAAGATGACAAGTTTGGGTCCGTCGCAAATTGGTCAGAAATACTATAAGTTTGTGATGGATTTGTGTCGGCGTTGAATTTGTTTTTTGTATTTTTATAATAAAAATGGTAAAATTACACTAACGAACACGTATTCTCATTTAATATATGTGTTATCAATTTGGTGAAATAAAAGGTTCTACACGTATGTCTGTAGACCCGATCGTGCTAATTTAACGTGCAACGACATTCTCGATATATGCGTATAATTTTTTCCATATTTTATTTGTGTTTGTATAGTTATTTAATAGTCTTTAAAAATGTCTTTGAGTTTTTTATATAAAAAAATTCAAAAATAAAATGACAAGTTTGGGTCCGTCCCAAATACTATAAGATTGAGATGGATTTATGAAAGCCTTGAATTTGTTTTTTGTATTTTTAGACTATAAAATGGAAAAATTGCACTAAAAACTCAGATTCTCTCATTTAATGTAGGTGTTATCAATTTGGTCAATTAAGAGGTTATACGCGTGTTTATAGACATGATCGTGTGTGTTATAATATGTTTACAAACAAGTTTAATAAACTTGAAATATCGTTTATTATACAACGACATTTTCGACATATACGTTTTATTTTTGTTCATTTTCATTGTGTTTGTATAGTCATTTAATAGTTTTTTAAAAAGTTTGAGTTTTTTGTAGAAAAAAATAATTCCTAAATAAAATGAAAAGTTTGGGTCCGTCGCAAATCTGTCACAATACTATAACTTTGCGACGGATTTGTGAGGGAGTTGAATTTGTTTTTTGAATTTTTCGATTAAAATATAGTAGAATTGCACCAAGAAACACATATTCTCTCATTTAATGTAAGTGTTATCAATTGTGAAATAAGAGGTTCTACACATGTGTCTGTAGAAGCGCTCGTGTGCGTTATAATAGGTTTACAAACAAGTTTTATAAAATTTAAATATTGTTTATCACGCAATGATATGTTCGACATAGGCGTATAAATTTTTGTTCATTTTATTTGTGTTTGTATAGTCATTTAATAGTTTTTAAATGGTCTATTAGTTTTTTATATAAAAAACAATTCAAACATAAAATGACAATTTTGGGTCCGTCACAAATACTATAAGTTTGTGACGGATTTCTGACGGCGTTGAATTTGTTTTTTGTATTTTTAGAATTAATAATGATAAAATTACACTAACAAACATGTATTCTCTCATTTAATATATGTGTTATCAATTTTGTGAAATAAGAGATTCAACACGTATGTTTGTAGACGCTAGCGTGCGCGTTTTATTATGTTTATATACAAGTTTTTTAAACTTGAAATATCATTTAACATGCAACGACCTCCTCGACATATGCATATAATTTTTTCTATATTTTATTTGTGTTTGTATAGTTATTTAATAGTTTTTAAAAATGTTTTTGAGTTTTTTATATAAAAAAATTCAAAAATAAAATGACAAGTTTGGGTCCTTCACAAATACTATAAGTTTGCGACGGATTTGTGAAAGCCTTGAATTTGTTTTATGTATTTTTAAATTATAAAATGGAAAAATTGCACTAAAAACACGGATTCTCTTATTTAATCTAGGTGTTATCAATTTGGTTAATTAAGAGGTTGTACGCGTGTGTTTATAGACACGATCGTGTGAATATGTTTACAAACTTGAAATATCGTTTTTTATGCAAGGACATTTTCGACATATGCGTTTTATTTTGGTTCATTTTAATTGTGTTTGTATAGTTATTTAATAGTTTTTTAAAAAGTTTGAATTTTTTATATAAAAAAAATTCCTAAATAAAATGAAAAGTTTGGGTCGGTCGCAAATCTGTCACAAATACTATAAGTTCGCGACGGATTTGTAAGGGAGTTGAAATTTTTTTTTGTAATTTGATATTAAATTAAAGTAGAATTGCACCAACAAACACATATTCTCTCATTTAATGTAAGTGTTATCAATTTGGTGAAATTAGAGTTTCTACACGTGTGTCTATAGAAACGCTCGTGTGCGTTATAATAGGTTTACAAACAAGTTTTATAAATTGAAATATCGTTTATCATGCAACGATATGTTCGACATAGGCGTATAACTTTTTGTTCATTTTATTTGTGTTGTTATAGTCATTTAATATTTTTTAAAAGCTTTATTAGTTTTTTATATAAAAAAGCAATTCAAAAATAAAATGACAATCTTGTGTCGTCACAAATTCTATAAGGTTGTGACTGTGACGGCGTTGAATTTGTTTTTTGTATTTTTAGAATAAAAAATCGTAACATTACGCAAACAAACACGTATTCTCTTATTTAATATATAATCTAGTTTTCTATACATTAAATATCATTTAACATGCAACGAAATGCTCGATATATGCGTATAATTTTTTACATATTTTATTTGTGTTTGTATAGTTATTTAATAGTTTTTAAAAATGTCTTTGAGTTTTTTATATAAAAAAAATCAAAAATAAAATGACAAGTTTGGGTCCGTCACAAATTCTATTAGATTGAGACGGATTTGTCAAAGCCTTGAATTTGTTTTTTGTATTTTTAGATTATAAAAAGGAAAAATTGCACTAAAAACACTAACACAGATTCTCTCATTTATTGTAGGTGTTATCAATTTGGTCAATTAAGAGGTTATACGCGTGTGTTTATAGACATGATCGTGTGCGTTATAATATGTTTACAAACAAGTTTAATAAACTTGAAATATCGTTTATTATACAACGACATTTTCGACATATACGTTTTATTTTTGTTCGTTTTAATTGTGTTTGTATAGTCATTTAATAGGTTTTTAAAAAGTTTGAGTTTTTTGTAGAAAAAAATAATTCCTAAATAAAATGAAAGGTTTGGGTCCGTTGCAATCTATCACAAATACTATATCTTTGCGACGGATTTGTGAGGGAGTTGAATTTGTTTTTTGTATTTTTCGATTAAAATATAGTAGAATTGCACCAAGAAACACATTCTCTCATTTAATGTAAGTGTTATCAATTGTGAAATAAGAGGTTCTACACATGTGTCTGTAGAAGCGCTCGTGTGCGTTATAATAGGTTTACAAACAAGTTTTATAAAATTGAAATATCGTTTATCATGCAACGATATGTTCGACATAAGCATATAAATTTTTGTTCATTTTATTTGTGTTTGTATAGTCATTTAATAGTTTTTAAGTGGTTTATTAGTTTTTTATATAAAAAAACAATTCAAACATTAAATGACAATTTTGGGTCCGCACAAATACTATAAGTTTGTGACGGATTTGTGACGGCGTTGAATTTGTTTTTTGTATTTTTAGAATTAAAAATGCTAAATTACACTAACAAACACGTATTCTCTCATTTAGTATATGTGTTATCAATTTTGTAAAATAAGAGATTCATTTTATTATGTTTATATTCAAGTTTTCTAAACTTGAAATATCCTTTAACATGCAACGACATGCCCAACATATGTGTATAATTTTTTCTATATTTTATTTGTGTTTGTATAGTTATATAATAGTTTTTAAAATTGTTTTTGAGTTTTTCATATAAAAAAATTCAAAAATAAAATTACAAGTTTGGGTCCCTCACAAATACTATAAGCTTGCGACGGATTTGTAAAAGCTTTGAATTTGTTTTTTGTTTGTTTAGATTATAAAATGGAAAAATTGCACTAAAACAGGGATTCTCTCATTTAATCTAGGTGTTTTCAATTTGGACAATTAAGAGGTTGTACACGTGTGTTTATAGACACGGTCGTGTGCGTTATAATATGGTTACAAACAAGTTTAATAAACTTGAAATATCGTTTATTATGCAACGATATGTTTGACATAGGCGTATAATGTTTTGTTCATTTTATTTGGATTTGTATAGTCATTTAATAGTTTTTAAAAGGTTTATTAGTTTTTTATATAAAAACAATTCAAAAACAAGATGACAAGTTTGGGTCCGTCGCAAATTGGTCAGAAATACTATAAGTTTGTGATGGATTTGTGTCGGCGTTGAATTTGTTTTTTGTATTTTTATAATAAAAATGGTAAAATTACACTAACGAACACGTATTCTCATTTAATATATGTGTTATCAATTTGGTGAAATAAAAGGTTCTACACGTATGTCTGTAGACCCGATCGTGCTAATTTAACGTGCAACGACATTCTCGATATATGCGTATAATTTTTTCCATATTTTATTTGTGTTTGTATAGTTATTTAATAGTCTTTAAAAATGTCTTTGAGTTTTTTATATAAAAAAATTCAAAAATAAAATGACAAGTTTGGGTCCGTCCCAAATACTATAAGATTGAGATGGATTTATGAAAGCCTTGAATTTGTTTTTTGTATTTTTAGACTATAAAATGGAAAAATTGCACTAAAAACTCAGATTCTCTCATTTAATGTAGGTGTTATCAATTTGGTCAATTAAGAGGTTATACGCGTGTTTATAGACATGATCGTGTGTGTTATAATATGTTTACAAACAAGTTTAATAAACTTGAAATATCGTTTATTATACAACGACATTTTCGACATATACGTTTTATTTTTGTTCATTTTCATTGTGTTTGTATAGTCATTTAATAGTTTTTTAAAAAGTTTGAGTTTTTTGTAGAAAAAAATAATTCCTAAATAAAATGAAAAGTTTGGGTCCGTCGCAAATCTGTCACAATACTATAACTTTGCGACGGATTTGTGAGGGAGTTGAATTTGTTTTTTGAATTTTTCGATTAAAATATAGTAGAATTGCACCAAGAAACACATATTCTCTCATTTAATGTAAGTGTTATCAATTGTGAAATAAGAGGTTCTACACATGTGTCTGTAGAAGCGCTCGTGTGCGTTATAATAGGTTTACAAACAAGTTTTATAAAATTTAAATATTGTTTATCACGCAATGATATGTTCGACATAGGCGTATAAATTTTTGTTCATTTTATTTGTGTTTGTATAGTCATTTAATAGTTTTTAAATGGTCTATTAGTTTTTTATATAAAAAACAATTCAAACATAAAATGACAATTTTGGGTCCGTCACAAATACTATAAGTTTGTGACGGATTTCTGACGGCGTTGAATTTGTTTTTTGTATTTTTAGAATTAATAATGATAAAATTACACTAACAAACATGTATTCTCTCATTTAATATATGTGTTATCAATTTTGTGAAATAAGAGATTCAACACGTATGTTTGTAGACGCGAGCGTGCGCGTTTTATTATGTTTATATACAAGTTTTTTAAACTTGAAATATCATTTAACATGCAACGACCTCCTCGACATATGCATATAATTTTTTCTATATTTTATTTGTGTTTGTATAGTTATTTAATAGTTTTTAAAAATGTTTTTGAGTTTTTTATATAAAAAAATTCAAAAATAAAATGACAAGTTTGGGTCCTTCACAAATACTATAAGTTTGCGACGGATTTGTGAAAGCCTTGAATTTGTTTTATGTATTTTTAAATTATAAAATGGAAAAATTGCACTAAAAACACGGATTCTCTTATTTAATCTAGGTGTTATCAATTTGGTTAATTAAGAGGTTGTACGCGTGTGTTTATAGACACGATCGTGTGAATATGTTTACAAACTTGAAATATCGTTTTTTATGCAAGGACATTTTCGACATATGCGTTTTATTTTGGTTCATTTTAATTGTGTTTGTATAGTTATTTAATAGTTTTTTAAAAAGTTTGAATTTTTTATATAAAAAAAATTCCTAAATAAAATGAAAAGTTTGGGTCGGTCGCAAATCTGTCACAAATACTATAAGTTCGCGACGGATTTGTAAGGGAGTTGAAATTTTTTTTTGTAATTTGATATTAAATTAAAGTAGAATTGCACCAACAAACACATATTCTCTCATTTAATGTAAGTGTTATCAATTTGGTGAAATTAGAGTTTCTACACGTGTGTCTATAGAAACGCTCGTGTGCGTTATAATAGGTTTACAAACAAGTTTTATAAATTGAAATATCGTTTATCATGCAACGATATGTTCGACATAGGCGTATAACTTTTTGTTCATTTTATTTGTGTTGTTATAGTCATTTAATATTTTTTAAAAGCTTTATTAGTTTTTTATATAAAAAAGCAATTCAAAAATAAAATGACAATCTTGTGTCGTCACAAATTCTATAAGGTTGTGACTGTGACGGCGTTGAATTTGTTTTTTGTATTTTTAGAATAAAAAATCGTAACATTACGCAAACAAACACGTATTCTCTTATTTAATATATAATCTAGTTTTCTATACATTAAATATCATTTAACATGCAACGAAATGCTCGATATATGCGTATAATTTTTTACATATTTTATTTGTGTTTGTATAGTTATTTAATAGTTTTTAAAAATGTCTTTGAGTTTTTTATATAAAAAAAATCAAAAATAAAATGACAAGTTTGGGTCCGTCACAAATTCTATTAGATTGAGACGGATTTGTCAAAGCCTTGAATTTGTTTTTTGTATTTTTAGATTATAAAAAGGAAAAATTGCACTAAAAACACTAACACAGATTCTCTCATTTATTGTAGGTGTTATCAATTTGGTCAATTAAGAGGTTATACGCGTGTGTTTATAGACATGATCGTGTGCGTTATAATATGTTTACAAACAAGTTTAATAAACTTGAAATATCGTTTATTATACAACGACATTTTCGACATATACGTTTTATTTTTGTTCGTTTTAATTGTGTTTGTATAGTCATTTAATAGGTTTTTAAAAAGTTTGAGTTTTTTGTAGAAAAAAATAATTCCTAAATAAAATGAAAGGTTTGGGTCCGTTGCAATCTATCACAAATACTATATCTTTGCGACGGATTTGTGAGGGAGTTGAATTTGTTTTTTGTATTTTTCGATTAAAATATAGTAGAATTGCACCAAGAAACACATTCTCTCATTTAATGTAAGTGTTATCAATTGTGAAATAAGAGGTTCTACACATGTGTCTGTAGAAGCGCTCGTGTGCGTTATAATAGGTTTACAAACAAGTTTTATAAAATTGAAATATCGTTTATCATGCAACGATATGTTCGACATAAGCATATAAATTTTTGTTCATTTTATTTGTGTTTGTATAGTCATTTAATAGTTTTTAAGTGGTTTATTAGTTTTTTATATAAAAAAACAATTCAAACATTAAATGACAATTTTGGGTCCGCACAAATACTATAAGTTTGTGACGGATTTGTGACGGCGTTGAATTTGTTTTTTGTATTTTTAGAATTAAAAATGCTAAATTACACTAACAAACACGTATTCTCTCATTTAGTATATGTGTTATCAATTTTGTAAAATAAGAGATTCATTTTATTATGTTTATATTCAAGTTTTCTAAACTTGAAATATCCTTTAACATGCAACGACATGCCCAACATATGTGTATAATTTTTTCTATATTTTATTTGTGTTTGTATAGTTATATAATAGTTTTTAAAATTGTTTTTGAGTTTTTCATATAAAAAAATTCAAAAATAAAATTACAAGTTTGGGTCCCTCACAAATACTATAAGCTTGCGACGGATTTGTAAAAGCTTTGAATTTGTTTTTTGTTTGTTTAGATTATAAAATGGAAAAATTGCACTAAAACAGGGATTCTCTCATTTAATCTAGGTGTTTTCAATTTGGACAATTAAGAGGTTGTACACGTGTGTTTATAGACACGGTCGTGTGCGTTATAATATGGTTACAAACAAGTTTAATAAACTTGAAATATCGTTTATTATGCAACGATATGTTTGACATAGGCGTATAATGTTTTGTTCATTTTATTTGGATTTGTATAGTCATTTAATAGTTTTTAAAAGGTTTATTAGTTTTTTATATAAAAACAATTCAAAAACAAGATGACAAGTTTGGGTCCGTCGCAAATTGGTCAGAAATACTATAAGTTTGTGATGGATTTGTGTCGGCGTTGAATTTGTTTTTTGTATTTTTATAATAAAAATGGTAAAATTACACTAACGAACACGTATTCTCATTTAATATATGTGTTATCAATTTGGTGAAATAAAAGGTTCTACACGTATGTCTGTAGACCCGATCGTGCTAATTTAACGTGCAACGACATTCTCGATATATGCGTATAATTTTTTCCATATTTTATTTGTGTTTGTATAGTTATTTAATAGTCTTTAAAAATGTCTTTGAGTTTTTTATATAAAAAAATTCAAAAATAAAATGACAAGTTTGGGTCCGTCCCAAATACTATAAGATTGAGATGGATTTATGAAAGCCTTGAATTTGTTTTTTGTATTTTTAGACTATAAAATGGAAAAATTGCACTAAAAACTCAGATTCTCTCATTTAATGTAGGTGTTATCAATTTGGTCAATTAAGAGGTTATACGCGTGTTTATAGACATGATCGTGTGTGTTATAATATGTTTACAAACAAGTTTAATAAACTTGAAATATCGTTTATTATACAACGACATTTTCGACATATACGTTTTATTTTTGTTCATTTTCATTGTGTTTGTATAGTCATTTAATAGTTTTTTAAAAAGTTTGAGTTTTTTGTAGAAAAAAATAATTCCTAAATAAAATGAAAAGTTTGGGTCCGTCGCAAATCTGTCACAATACTATAACTTTGCGACGGATTTGTGAGGGAGTTGAATTTGTTTTTTGAATTTTTCGATTAAAATATAGTAGAATTGCACCAAGAAACACATATTCTCTCATTTAATGTAAGTGTTATCAATTGTGAAATAAGAGGTTCTACACATGTGTCTGTAGAAGCGCTCGTGTGCGTTATAATAGGTTTACAAACAAGTTTTATAAAATTTAAATATTGTTTATCACGCAATGATATGTTCGACATAGGCGTATAAATTTTTGTTCATTTTATTTGTGTTTGTATAGTCATTTAATAGTTTTTAAATGGTCTATTAGTTTTTTATATAAAAAACAATTCAAACATAAAATGACAATTTTGGGTCCGTCACAAATACTATAAGTTTGTGACGGATTTCTGACGGCGTTGAATTTGTTTTTTGTATTTTTAGAATTAATAATGATAAAATTACACTAACAAACATGTATTCTCTCATTTAATATATGTGTTATCAATTTTGTGAAATAAGAGATTCAACACGTATGTTTGTAGACGCGAGCGTGCGCGTTTTATTATGTTTATATACAAGTTTTTTAAACTTGAAATATCATTTAACATGCAACGACCTCCTCGACATATGCATATAATTTTTTCTATATTTTATTTGTGTTTGTATAGTTATTTAATAGTTTTTAAAAATGTTTTTGAGTTTTTTATATAAAAAAATTCAAAAATAAAATGACAAGTTTGGGTCCTTCACAAATACTATAAGTTTGCGACGGATTTGTGAAAGCCTTGAATTTGTTTTATGTATTTTTAAATTATAAAATGGAAAAATTGCACTAAAAACACGGATTCTCTTATTTAATCTAGGTGTTATCAATTTGGTTAATTAAGAGGTTGTACGCGTGTGTTTATAGACACGATCGTGTGAATATGTTTACAAACTTGAAATATCGTTTTTTATGCAAGGACATTTTTGACATATGCGTTTTATTTTGGTTCATTTTAATTGTGTTTGTATAGTTATTTAATAGTTTTTTAAAAAGTTTGAATTTTTTATATAAAAAAAATTCCTAAATAAAATGAAAAGTTTGGGTCGGTCGCAAATCTGTCACAAATACTATAAGTTCGCGACGGATTTGTAAGGGAGTTGAAATTTTTTTTTGTAATTTGATATTAAATTAAAGTAGAATTGCACCAACAAACACATATTCTCTCATTTAATGTAAGTGTTATCAATTTGGTGAAATTAGAGTTTCTACACGTGTGTCTATAGAAACGCTCGTGTGCGTTATAATAGGTTTACAAACAAGTTTTATAAATTGAAATATCGTTTATCATGCAACGATATGTTCGACATAGGCGTATAACTTTTTGTTCATTTTATTTGTGTTGTTATAGTCATTTAATATTTTTTAAAAGCTTTATTAGTTTTTTATATAAAAAAGCAATTCAAAAATAAAATGACAATCTTGTGTCGTCACAAATTCTATAAGGTTGTGACTGTGACGGCGTTGAATTTGTTTTTTGTATTTTTAGAATAAAAAATCGTAACATTACGCAAACAAACACGTATTCTCTTATTTAATATATAATCTAGTTTTCTATACATTAAATATCATTTAACATGCAACGAAATGCTCGATATATGCGTATAATTTTTTACATATTTTATTTGTGTTTGTATAGTTATTTAATAGTTTTTAAAAATGTCTTTGAGTTTTTTATATAAAAAAAATCAAAAATAAAATGACAAGTTTGGGTCCGTCACAAATTCTATTAGATTGAGACGGATTTGTCAAAGCCTTGAATTTGTTTTTTGTATTTTTAGATTATAAAAAGGAAAAATTGCACTAAAAACACTAACACAGATTCTCTCATTTATTGTAGGTGTTATCAATTTGGTCAATTAAGAGGTTATACGCGTGTGTTTATAGACATGATCGTGTGCGTTATAATATGTTTACAAACAAGTTTAATAAACTTGAAATATCGTTTATTATACAACGACATTTTCGACATATACGTTTTATTTTTGTTCGTTTTAATTGTGTTTGTATAGTCATTTAATAGGTTTTTAAAAAGTTTGAGTTTTTTGTAGAAAAAAATAATTCCTAAATAAAATGAAAGGTTTGGGTCCGTTGCAATCTATCACAAATACTATATCTTTGCGACGGATTTGTGAGGGAGTTGAATTTGTTTTTTGTATTTTTCGATTAAAATATAGTAGAATTGCACCAAGAAACACATTCTCTCATTTAATGTAAGTGTTATCAATTGTGAAATAAGAGGTTCTACACATGTGTCTGTAGAAGCGCTCGTGTGCGTTATAATAGGTTTACAAACAAGTTTTATAAAATTGAAATATCGTTTATCATGCAACGATATGTTCGACATAAGCATATAAATTTTTGTTCATTTTATTTGTGTTTGTATAGTCATTTAATAGTTTTTAAGTGGTTTATTAGTTTTTTATATAAAAAAACAATTCAAACATTAAATGACAATTTTGGGTCCGCACAAATACTATAAGTTTGTGACGGATTTGTGACGGCGTTGAATTTGTTTTTTGTATTTTTAGAATTAAAAATGCTAAATTACACTAACAAACACGTATTCTCTCATTTAGTATATGTGTTATCAATTTTGTAAAATAAGAGATTCATTTTATTATGTTTATATTCAAGTTTTCTAAACTTGAAATATCCTTTAACATGCAACGACATGCCCAACATATGTGTATAATTTTTTCTATATTTTATTTGTGTTTGTATAGTTATATAATAGTTTTTAAAATTGTTTTTGAGTTTTTCATATAAAAAAATTCAAAAATAAAATTACAAGTTTGGGTCCCTCACAAATACTATAAGCTTGCGACGGATTTGTAAAAGCTTTGAATTTGTTTTTTGTTTGTT
>JARJIL010000211.1:12500-17484 GCA_038502395.1 Dittrichia graveolens | reverse complement strand
CTCAGCCGCTCTAGTACACATGCTAGTACACCGAAGCACAGAGTCGCTTGTCATCGACATCCGAGCCACAGAGAGCCCTTCCGCCGAACGGGACTCATTTATCTTCTTGGATGAAGACTATCGGGAGTTGGAACATGATGAACTATCACCAGTCAAGACGAGGAAGATTACGAGGACGATGGGAACCATGGTATTCTTCTTTCTACAATTACCTCAAGACGGGTTCATACCGGAGTACGCCACTCGTGGTCAGAGGAGAGCCCGGAGGGAACTTTCCCGACGATTTGTGATCTTGGGAGATGTCCTTTACAAAAGGTCACTCGCCCTTCCGAAATAAGGAGCACACATTGTTGAACAAGCTCATTCAAGTGGGTGCGGAGGACACGTCAACAGCCAAATGCTTGCCAAGAAAATCATGAGGCAAGGCCCCCTCTTAAAAGTAAGGGTGTCAAGAGATGTCAGAAATGTCAACTCCTTTGATTTGATGGAATTTTCTTTCAAAATGCTGCATCATGTCGAATGGCGGGTCCATCGTCTATCCCCAAGGTAAGACCCCGAATGAAAAAAACGTACCTTCGAAGGCATGATTGCTGCGATCAGGAGCTGCTTAACATCATTGAGAACAGGAGATCAGAAGATTTGGTGGAGGATAAAGTCAAAAGTGAACCAACACTGGGATCTGATCATAGCCGCCGTGAAGTGTTTGGATGCAAAGGCGATGGTTTTTAGATTCGGCAAACATGAGATGTGTCCTGCACGAAGTACATCGAATTTTGGAGATATCCCGTAATGTCCTTTTTGTACCTAGATAAGGACGACCTCGAGAGAGCAGACGACCAGTAGAGTAGGTGCTCCATCTCGTTCCTGCTGCGTAGGTCTAAGGTAATTCACAGTGCTAGCAAGAAGTACGGAAGTGGGCCCTCACCCTTCTCTAATAGGGGCAGTGCTACCTATAGAACGGGAATGTTCATCCTCTCTTAAAGTCCGTTATGGATTTCAAGTCGGGAATAGAGCTGTGGTAAGCAATATAGATCGCCCCTGACTCTCTCTCTATAAAAAAAAAGCCCTTCTTAATTCTAATAAGGCTTCGGCCCTATGGAGTAAAGGGAAGTGCAGATCTGGAGTGTTTGGACGAGAAATAAAGGCTTTGCAGCAAGCGGAGTTGTACCGAAATTCAATTTTCCGGGCATACGAGAAAAGAGTCCAGCCGAGCATATTTGTTTGCTAGTTTCTTGATCCCGGAAATCTTGTACTCAGAGTCACGGATAAAGTGGACTACCCAGCGCCTTTGATACTTGGTGGATGACCCCCCGTTCTTTCTAGTGGCTTTTTCCCGTCCCTTTTGGGACCATTCACCCTTTTCCCAACCAAGCATAGGTAGAAGCCCTCTTTCCCATACACAACGACGGTTCCAAGCAAGATGAATAGTTTATAGTCGACTCAATATCGGCGAAATCCCCCCATTTAATATCTTTAGTACCTCTTCTCTTGTAGTGCACACTTCATCGAAAGAGTAGGCGGTTGAAAGACCCACCTCTGAATAAAGCCTTTAGGTTGGGAGATCTCAAAGGGGAACCTCGCTTAGCTTATCAGTCCCTGTATTATCCAACTCATCTGTCCACTTATCTTGTCCAAAGCAGAAGGAATTTTTCAATCCTTTGTTTCGAAGGTAATCCGCCAGTCTCTAGACTGGAAAAGATTCAATCCACTTGTTGGCCTGCTTCTATGTCCTGTAGCTTCTAAGGCATTAGCTTCAAAGGGGCTTGTTGGCCCCCTTCTTAGCTCTTGATGTCTGCTTTAAGTAAAATAAGGCCCGTAGCTTACAACATCTTATGAGAAGGGCCTGTAGCTCGATACAATTTAAGGCCAGTTGCTTACTTGCTAGAGACGGATTCCGCCATTCCCGGGCCCAGCTTGAAAAAGATTTGGATGTGGATGATAGAGAGCATATTTTTTATATATCCCCAAAATGAGAGCTATTAGATGAGAAGAGACTTCGCGCCATGGAACATGCCCAGGTCTACCAGAAAAGGGGCTTTCAAGTGAATTCCAAAATAAGGTAGTATAGAGAAAGGTCAACATAGGAGATAAAGTCTTGAAAAAGATTCTTTCCGGACGTGAGCCTCACCCAAGAGGGAAACTCCATTTTGTGCTCGATCTCTTCTGTCATGCATCATGGCTGGGTGAGTTGTCCCATTGCGAATGAACCTCCGTGCTTCCAATCTGGTCATGCACTTCTTTAAGATGTGGAACCTGGGAGCTTTCCTCTTATAAATAGGGCTAAATCTTTCGTAGGGGGGTAAGGATGGTGCCGAGGTCTTCATAGAAAGCGGTTGATAGTCCCGTCTGCTAGGCTTTTCCGAACTTCCCTTCGCCTTTCTATCTCTTAGTTAAGGGGGTTTCAGAGAATCATCCGAACGAGATAAGGTTGTCAAATGGGGGAAGAGGAACGAGAGGCGTCCCTAAGCTTTCCGGCTCACTAGTAGGTGACGAGGGGATTCAAAAAGAAGGGCTCATTTCACCTGCCCATGCATTCGTTCGGATGATTCTTTCACTTTTCAACCCACCCTTACTAGCTAATAGGGCTTACTAAAAAAGCCTCTTCCTGGTAATGAATTAAGCGGCAGCGAGGAGGTCCGGTTCCATAGTGATTTCGTCTGCTTTTGGAACTTAGATTCCTAGGGACAAAGAAAGTGACTTCGGACTTTTGAATTCTCAGAACCTCCTTCGAATTAAAGAACTTGAGAGGGTCTCACAGGCATCTCTCTTCGAGCGGCAGTGCAAGCTCGGATGGTGTTAGCGCTGGCAGAAAGTCCTGGATTAGTTTGTACCGGTGTAGGTCCCTGAGTGGTGACTTGTCCCCCTTGATGTTGTGGCATTGGATTAGTATAGATCCCCAGTAGCTTCAGTGACATTGGCTTAAGGTATGCCTTAACTTCGTTCCAATTGATAAGATTTTCATCTAGATGACATCACGCAAAGTATGACACTCTTCGATGGTACGGCCTGCGTATCGGTGAAATGGACAGAACTTTGAATAGTCGAGACCAGGAGGCCAGGGGAGTGGTTTATCTCTGGGCAGAGAAAGGGTTTTACAGGTCAGAAGGATGGAGAATAGGGTAGGAATGGGTAGGGCTAATGGCGGGTAGTGAGCTCTACTGGGTCCCCAGGGTCGCTTGGGAGCACCTTGTTGCTGCTGAGGATCATAATTGGCCGGAGGCGCAGCGTTGTTATAAGCGGGTCTGGGCGGAGCTTGCGCTGGGTTTTTCGGTTGCGATCGGGTAGGAGGGTTTTGAGGTTGTTAAGTGGGGGACGGCCCCGGCCCCCTGGATGGCTTGCTGATTCCGGGTGCTCTGTTGTCTCTGTGCATTTAGCTGTGCTTGAACCGCGTACTTGGAGCTGGACTCTTCCCAAAGAGACGACGACCTTCTTCCCGTTGCTCTATATCATTCTTCCTCCTGATCACTCCGGCGAGCCTGTGCTCATCGGCCATCCCTTCGGGTTCTTCAGTTTCTAACACTGCAAACCGAGAGCCCTTATTATTGCTTATTGCCATCATGTTCTCGCTCACCTCCGTGAATTCCCCTTCTCTGATTTCAATTTATCACTCCGCGTCGTCCCCTTTTCTGACCTATCATCCAAGGACCATTTTTTTGTGAAGGTTTATTTACTACAACATTTTGCTTCTCTTGCTCTGTATCAGTTCTCATAGCATCATTATTGTCCTTCCCCGCACTCGTGTCGGTTTGATTTCAGTCCGTTGTAAACATGACTCGGATCTGTGACCGAATTTACCGCATTAAAAAGAAAGAAAATGGATAAATACTCAATTCTCTGAGTTCTTTTCCCTAATCTAATTGAACTTTAGGGACCAAAGGCTTGTTCAAATTCATTTCAACGCTTATGCGTGCAAATTTTCCCCTTTCTGGCTGTATGTTCGTCGACTCGCACTGTTTTACCTTATTACCAATTCGAGTAAGAATCCTCCTGCTAAAGTACTCAATTGGAAGTTCAGGGAGGCTCATCCATGATTGGGAATCGGAATGTAGGTACTTGACTGTATGCCCCTCCATTGATTTCATTGCATTCATTCATTATTTGTTTGATTCTTCGGGCTTCTTCCGGTCCGCTTTAAATCATTTCCCTATACTCTCAGTATTCCGAAGTATGTTCCTCCTTTCGTGGTTCTTCAGGTGCATTATTAATCGAGCTCGAGGGCAATGCGTCTTCCCCATTGATCACCATGACTTGTCCTATCGCTTCAGAGATTTTGAGAGAATCCCCTCTTAGTTTTGAGGGGGGGAACCCCTTCTGAAAGGTTCTTCTTCCTCTTCAGCTTTTCTCCATCTTACTAATAATAATGAAGGGGCAGGCAATCGGTCAAAGGTATCCCCAAGTCGGAATTCCGGCAAAGCCCAAGAAGTATCCATTCTTAACACAAAGAAACCGCCGGCTTTTAATTGCGTTACCTCTGAAATTATGCAAGATTTACTGGGGTTGTCTTCCGGAGTTAAGCGATGAGTTGGGTAAGCTTCCTAAGGGTATGGCTTCTCTTCTGCGGGGCGACTAAGGGCACACCCAACCAAACGATCGGTAAAACGGGTCTCCTTTGGTACAATCTCCTCCGCCGGGTGTATCCCGTACGGTTGTTTTCAAAAAACAAATTTGTGCAATCAAAAAGCATTCTATGAACGAATTCCTTCATAGCCTTCATAGATAGAGTAGAGAGAAATGGGAGTAAGCCTTTGGTATTCTGTTCTTATTGCTTAGTTCCTGTCTACCTCTATCTATCAAAATAGACCATCTTTTAAACGGAAAAAGATCAGTCCATATAACTAGATTCGGAAAATTAACATACATGAAGGGGTGAGGCTTGAGTCTACTTTCTATTACAAAAGTAGAGTAGAAAGAAGACTCACTACTCAATTCGAAGGCGACACGCCTTGCTGCCTTTACGAGGATTTCCCTTCTTTGCTTCTTTTGT